>PVJO010018499.1:0-36572 GCA_004026905.1 Hystrix cristata | reverse complement strand
TCTTTCTCTATGCATGATCTCTGTGTCTGTCTATCACCTCTCTGTTTTTAATGTCTAATTTACTATGGCCAGTTTTAAATGCCACATGTGGCTCTCCAGCTACTTGGTGAATGTATTACACATTTGACTATTTTTTTTTAATTTGTTACTGTATGTAAGGCATTCCATTATTTGCCTATCATCTGCTCTTCACTTTTAAAATTTAATTTATTTTATTTAAATGGTACAGTTTAGATGTACCTAGTGATAACATTCATCATAGGGGATTTGTACCTGTATATGATATACATTGTTGCTTCTTTTTTTCCCATTCCCCTCCCCTCCCTTCACCCCTCATTATTTACAAAAGCTTTGTTTCCATTTTTTCCTTCTGTGCTCTTCACTTTTCATAGTAACATCTTTATGCACTTGCCCATCTTAATTAAATTTAACCAAATTTAATAATTTTATGTATTTTCAAACATGCCCTTTTCTATACTTTCCTCCTGAATTTTCTTGCACCTACAACACAGTTTATACTTCAGAACTCTTCAGAAGTAAGCACCTGTCTTATGCATCTCCCTGCCACTCTTCCAGAGCAAGGGGGATCTTCCTTTACTCTGACCCTTCGAATGTTTTCTTAGCTTTTTCATGCTTCTACCTCTTCACAGTGGTCAGGTTTCAAGATTTATGTCAAGAGTATCCCTTTCGCCTCCTGAATTCTACTGACACTTTAGCTATTTGCATTCAGAATTCAAGCTTTGGACCCATGATTCCTAGACACTAGAAACAGAATTTTCTTCTCTAAGTTTATATATTTCTGAAGCAGCTAGCATAGTGTTTTTTTCAATTCCCATAGAGACATTTAATATAAATATTCAGGACATATAAATATTCAGTTAGTTACACATTACACTTCTTAGCATTTAGATTAGAAAAATTGAATTTTTTCCTCTTCTCATTGCCACTTGATCATTTTTCTGCATATTGCTCCAAATTTGTTATTATGGCTATGCATTCTTTTCTCTTTTACCATCATCAGCGAGAATATTGTTAAAAAATACATCAATATCTATCTTTCCATTTAAAAATATTTTGGATAATAGCAAAAGAAAAAACCAAGAAAGTGAAGAGACAACCTACAGAATGGGGAAAAATCTGTAAATTACCCATCTGAAAGGCACTAATATCCAAAATACATGTGCAACTTCCAAATTTAGTAGCAAAAATCCCAAGTAACCTAATTTAAAAGTGGGCAATAGATTTAAATATATATTTCTCAGAAGAAGATAAACAAATGGCCTGCAGGTACATAAAAAAGGGTAAACATTACTAATCATGAGGGAAATGGAAACCAAAACCACAGTGAACTATCACCTTGCTCCAGGAAAAATGGCTATTAATAAAAGGACTAATGGTAACAAGTGCTGTGGAGCTCATGGGAAAGGGAACTCTTGCAGTCTGTTGGTGGGAATGTATATTAGTAAAACCATTATGGAAAACAGTATGGAAGGTGCTCAACAAATTAAAAATAGAGCTACCAGATCATCTAGCAATCCCACTACTGAGTATATATCCAAAGGAAATGAAATTGGTATGTCCAAGGGATATCTATTCTCTGATGTTCATTGCAACGCTACTCACAACAGTCAAAAACAGAAACAACCTAAGTGTGTATCACAGATGAGCAAATCAAGAAAAAATGGTACACATACACAATGGAATACTATTGAGACATAAAGAAGAATTAAATCTTATCATTTGCAACAACACGGATGAAATAGAGATCATTATGTTAAGTGAAATAAACTGAGTACAGAAACACAACTACTGAATGATCTCACTTTTATGTGGAATCTAAAAAAGTTAATCTCACAGAAGTTGAGAGTAGAATGGTTGTTACTAGTGGCTGAAGAGAGCTGGGGAAGGGTCCTGATGTGCAATTACACGGAGAATGATCATGAAGAAACAGTGTCCTGTTCATTTCAGAAAGCTAAACAGGAGGTTTTAAAACTATTCTACATAAAGAGACAACAAATATTTGAGAAGACAGCTATGTTTAACTTGATTTAAACATTACACAATATATATACAGGTTCAAACATTGCATGGTACCCCACGAGTATGTACAATTCTATGTTTTTTCTATCAGTTTAAGAAATGAAAAAAAGTCATAAGCATAAATATGTAGGTGATTATGCTAATTGTTCTAAATAAGTATGCTATCCAATTATTTCAAATAAAAATACATTTGAAACTAATTTTTATCATTGCCTGAGCTCTGGAAAGGTAAAGCCTGTACCACGCTGTCCAGTAGCTCACGACATTGATGGAGACACTTCGTTTTCCAGGTGAGTTTAGTTTCACATGGTTTAATTAAAGACTTTTGGTGAAGGTAATTTCAAACCAATGTATACTTGAGCTATGTGGAGTTTCCTGTATTGGCTACAGTATTGCAGAGCCAATAGGAAAATGAGAGTAAGAAAAGTACAATCATAAAGTTTATTATATGCTTGAAAATGTCAAAATAAGAAAGAAAACTGAAGAAATTAAAAGATCTTTCATTTCTGATCAAAACAGTTTTCATCAATCTTCATGGCATGAATATTAAGGTCTAATATTGACAAGAGTGCTTGTCTCCAAAGAAAGTGTACAAAGGTGCATTTAGTTGTGACATACAGTATTCTGTGGACAGTATCTTCAAATCACTGTAGGTTACATGAAGGAAAACACCAAATAACCTAGTATATGTTAAAAATGATTGATGAGATAATTTTAATATTAAAAAGAGGCCTAAGAGGAATTGATTTCTGTGATCTTTCTTTTACAGTCAGTAAGAACACTGCAATTACCACAAAATTCATTTGGGTTAATTCATAAAGTCACTTAAACATCAGCGAACGACTGAAAATTTTAAAAAAAATTATCTTTTGCTACATGAACTGTAACAAAAATGAATCTTTTTTTGGGGGGGTACTTTTGCAACTGAATTATGCCTGGCATTTGGATACCTTGTACAGAGATGTGACAATTTTTTATTTTTCCGATGATCTTTGAATGGGAGATATAAATATAGGTTGTAATAACTGACAGTTATTTGGGGGATTATTGTGTTAAATAACACAATAGTATGGCAAACTGATGATACAGTTATGCTATTTTAAACTTTGATTTCAGAAAGTATTTTTTAACATAAAAATGTTCTGAAGGCCCATTTCTTTCTATAATTATCTCTCTGATAATATTAAAGGACACTCTATTGCTATTTTGTAGATATTAATAGGGCTCCAATATGGTCATTTTAACAAAGTCATATGTTAATGAGCTTTAAAAGTCACTTTTGCCCAGGGTGAGTTTTAATGAAATCAGATAGTTCTATCCACTCATTTTATCTTATCATAAGGCAAATGTGAAATCTGTATCTTAATATATTAGTCCAGGCAGTAATTAAGTGGTGTCCTCTGGGGTAAAACTGTGAGACTTCAATTATTGGCGCTTCTGCTTTCTAGCTGTTTGGGTGTAGGAAGGCCTTCAGCCTCTCCATGTTTTACTTTCTTATCTGTACATTTGCGATCGTGAAACCTATCTCACAATGCTGCTGTGAGGAACGGATGACTTACTGAACACATTGGACACATGTTAGCCTCCAATAGGTGTGAAGTGCGTGCAATGGTAACCAAGAAGGAAGGTAATAAGATATTTTATTAAATCCTAATGCAAGAAATGTTTGTCTTCTCACTAACATAGTTATTGCTGGAGACACTATATCTGCTCTCAAGAAGTTTGCGGTTCACAACAGAAAAATGACCAAAATAAAAAGTTATAGCAAGGTGTAATTAAGAGTTAAATATAAAAGTTGTTTTTAGGACATTATTGCAGAACAAAGGCAATTTGACCGAAAAACAACAGGGACACATATATTAATAGCAACAAAAGCTGGAAAGTAAGATCAGAATTTGACATAATTGACACAAATAAATTTTTTAAAAAGAAGCAAAATACTTAAAAAAGAGTGGCTTTGATGATTTGTGTATTTTTTTTGTTGGGGGAGACAGAATCAGAGACTAAGAGTGTACTGCTTAAGTCATAATGGCTCTGATTACTATTAATTTATGTAATCCCTATTTTTTCTCTAATAGGAAAAAGGCTTTATATTTTTATAAATAGTATGCTGACATTTTATATTCAAATTATATACACTATATTCGTCTCCTATACATACAGCCTTCCATGCTGTGGAGGGTGGATAAAGATTATTCTGCTGAGTTCCTACCTATGGATATATGGCATTCTAATGCAGATTTGCTTTCATTTCTTTCAAACACCCTCAAGTCCCACAGGGCAGAAGAAAATTTTCATTGGTCATTATTATTCTTGCTTTACAACTACCACCATTAACACTCCTTAGCTAAAGAAGTGCCAATAAGAGGACAATATATAAATATCAGAGTGATTAAATGTGTTATATTTTTAATAATTTACATTCCTTTCTCCTTTCTTGGGAACATAATGTACCCATTGTTTCTTAAGAACCTGGGTGGTAGTTATTCCATGGTATGTGCACATGCTGAAATGGTCCAAAGCTTTGAACTCTGTCTGTGAATATTTGTAACGTCCTTTCTAGAACCATGCTAAAAGAAGTATATGTTGCTGACAGATAGTCATTTTATTTCCTTCCTATACAACATTTGATTAGTAATCCAACCTCATTACCCCTCAGTCCAACATATGATTCATAATTTTTGCTCTCTGGCTCTTACGATTGTGAAAAATGATTCCAAAGTCACATTTTCTTTTGAATTCTATTGAATACTGGATGTATATGTATAGTTCAGTTTTTAAAAGTTAATTTTGACTTAAAATTTATTTTAACATACACACAATTTTAAAAATAGGATTATATATTTCTAGAGGAATTCTTTCAAAAAGCCCAAGAGGCAGATAGCAAGACATTTTACAAACATTAAGCTCTGAGTCTTTAAGAGACTAAGTAACAGATTTTTTATAGCAACATTTTTTTCTAGCCAAAAATAGAACCCAAGATATGGATAAGTTAGACTTTTTAGAAAAAAAAAAAAAAACTCACCAACTTATATATTCTAGTGTTTTACCTATGGCGTTCTTGAATTTCTGTGTTTTTTCCTAGTGGGGTTGTTTTGTTTTGTTTTGTTTTGCTTTGTTTTGTTTTAAACATTGCAATTTTGGCATTCACCATGAGAACATAAAATCAACTCCTGTTGTTTACATATAACTATGAATATAGTTGATCTGACTTAGCAAAATGTTGTTAGAATGAAAGCGATGATTATACTTCATTAGAATAGGAGGCATACTACCTCAATAAAAATCATCGTTGGAATTGAGATTTCTGGACTGTTCTTAAATTTTTACTATGATTTTACTATGTTCTACTGAGTAAATTTTTCTCATGTATTTGTTGTACCCAAACCTATTATCTTATCTTTGGAGATGGCATTAGAAGAAAAGGGATACAGTATATCAAGGAATGATAGCGTAGGCCTGTAACGCTGACACTCTGGGAAGTTGAAGCAGGAGGATTACAAGTTCAAACCCAACCTAAGAAACTTACTGACTTAGCAAGACCTAAAAAATAAATGTGAAATTCAACTACAAAGTATTTCATCATCAGAGAATGAATCCAGTTCTCTACAGAAGTTGCTTTCAAAGGTACTTTCTGCTACATCATCTGAAGACAGGTAAACTACTGTCCCCTAAATAAAAGTGTCATTCTAAAGAACTGTATTGAACCTGTATACTCCGTGCACGGAGTATTAAAATTGTAGAGTAAGACTAGTTCTGAAAAATAGGTGGTGCTCTAATTTTATTAGCAAGAAGATCCTAAATTACAATAAAGCCAATAGCAATGTTAGAGAAAATAATGAAAGTAGGAAAATAGTAAAAGATTTTCTATTTGATATTTATTTAATTTGGTTTACAAGTACATGTTTTCAGCACATAATGATTACATTCCTCCTGGAAAGTTGGTACAGGTATATAACACATTTTAATTCTTTTTTAGCTCCCTCCCCTCTTGGCTCCCCTCTCTCCACCTCTTGGTTCCCTTCCATTTTGCAAAAGACCTATCTTCTTATATTCAAAAGAGAGGAGAACCAGAAAGGGAGAAGGGGGAAAGAAGGAAGGGAAAAACGAAAGAAAGGGGAAAGGAAAAAATGGAAAAATATTATATATAATGTATATATATATTTATACATATATATATAAACCTGCTGTAAATAGGGAAGGGGAGCAGAAGGGAGGGGCGGGGAAGCGGGGGGAAAACCAAGATACATCATGTACAGGTACAACATAACCAGGATGAATGTGATCACTATGTGTACAATGTACCGATACATGTTCTTCGTTTAAAAAAAAAGATCTATCTTCCTATTTGCTAATATCTATCTTTCCTTTTGCTCTTTATTCATATTTTGGCTTTTTAATATAAGAGAAACCATATGATATATTTCAATCAACAGATAAATGGGTAAAGAAAGTGTAGTATTCATATACACTGGGGTACTACTCTGACATAAAGGGGGAAAAACATGAGTCGTTTGTAGGAAAATTGATATGCCTTGAGATTATAATGTTAAGTGAAGTAAATCAGACAAACATAAACTTTCTTAAGAAATAAAAACCTAGCAATGTAAAAATAATAATAAGGGAAATGAAAAGTTTCTTCAAAGACCATTTAGATGAGGAAAAAGCCAGATAGTAAATGTACTGAGTCTTGCAAGTCATGTGGATTCTGCGAAAACTTCTTAAATCAGTCATCACAGCATGAAACAGTCATATACTACATATAAAGAAATGGTGGAGTGAGCTAAGCTGTGTAAAACTTACTTATAAAAAGATGCCTACCCCAAATTTTGGCTTCATCTATAGTTAGTAGACTCTGGTTTAGACAACTATTTGTCATTATAGATTAAAAAACAACAGTATTAACAGTAAGTTGCCAAAAATCACTTTACAGACAGAAAAGATAACATGTATCTTTAAAAATTACTAATTGATTCTGGATAAAAGATATTTTTTATAGATTTTTATTAAAATTTATGCAAAATTACACAAACTTACAGGCCATTACACAAGCTTACAGATCACAGTACATTGTGCCTTTTACTCATGACAACAAACAGCATAAACAACCACATAGATGCAGCATTAAGTCACAACTACACAAAGTTACTGTAGTACCTCGTGTACATGTCACTGTTTTAAGTTTGAGTCCTTAGGTTCTTGTTTTTAAGATACCATTATTCCTCTGGATTCCCATTCCCCTGCCCCTTTGCCCTCTTCTTGTTCCCTTGAATACTTTGCCTATTAGCTTATATCTAACCCTTTGCCTTTTTGTAGCCACTGTTTATCCTTTTCTTTTGCTTTTGCTTTGTCTCACTCAAATGAGGGATACCATATGGTATTTACTCGTGAGTCTGGTTTATTTCAATCAGCATTATATTTTCCAGGTCCATCCATTTTCCTATAGATGACTCTAGTTTGTCATTCTTTATAGCTGAATAGTATTCCATTTTGTATAGATACCACATTTTGTTTATTCAGCTATGTATTGATGGGTATACAGGTTGCTTCCAGAATTTAGCCACTACAAATTGTGCTGCTATAAACATTGTTGCTCAAGTATCTCTGTTATATGATGTTTTAAGCTTTTTGGGAAAGATACCTAGTAGGGGAATGGCTGGGTCATATGGGATTTCTACATTCAGACTACTGAGAAATAACCACACTGATTTCCATAATGGTTGTACTACTTTGCATTCCCACCAACAGTGTAGGAGGTTACCCTTTTCACCACAGCCCCACCAGCATTTGTTATTGTTTGACTTCCTAATGATTGCTATTCTTTCTGGGGTAAGGTGGAATCTTAGAGTTGTTTTAATTCGCATTTATCTGATACTCATAGATGTAGAACTTTTTTTTTTTTTCATATATTTGTTGGCCATTTGCATTTCTTCCACTGCGAAGTATCTGTTCATTTCTCTGGCCCATTTCTTGAATGGGTCATTGATTTTAGGTAGTTTAATTTTTTGGAGTTCTTTGTATATTCTAGATATTAGTCTTCTGTCTGAGGAGTAGCTGGCAAAGATTTTTTTCCCATTTTGATTATATCCTTCCAAGTCACACCTACAATGACCCACCTCCTCCAACTAGGCCCCACCGCCTAATAGCATATTCAGCTATGAATTTATCAATGAATTAATCCATTGGCATATACAGTGCCCTCATGATCCAATTATCATGCAAAAGCCCAACCTCTGAACACATGAGAGTTTTGAGGAACATTTTAAATCTATACCATAATAGATATAAAAGTTAAGAAAATTCTAGAAAGAAATAAATATAATTTTGAGGACTTTAATCCAAAGAAGAATGCTAGTTAATGAAGATGTAAATGTCAGTAAAATATTTTAGAGGGGAGTAGATAAAGAGTAAAAGCAAAGCAAGTAAGGGAAAATAAATAACCTTATGGAGAACAATCAAATATTTTAAGGAAGGTGTACACTATTAAGGGACTAGTTGATGTGAATAAATGGTAATTTTTATGTCTAAAGAGTTTAAACTTGAACACTAAGGAGAAAATAGAAATGGAAATAATTAAATAAAGTACAAAACCAGAAGGAATGGTAAAAAAAGGGGGAAAAGCTGAGAAGGAAATAGAAGGAGGAGAAAGTAACAAACTTTTTAATACCAGTAGGTGCTCTCTAGATGACAAAAGAGATGAACTTCTTTAGTGAGAATAAACATGACATAGTATAAGGATGAGGAATTGGTTATGTCACTCACTTATCCTAAGTTTAAATTTTTATAACCAAAAATGTGTAATAAGATGTCATATCTATCAAAATCCATGTCTTGCAGAAATAGAAAAGTTCATCCTAAAATTTAAATGAAGTGGAACCCTGAAGAGCCAAAAGAATCATGAAAAGGAACAAATCTGGATGTCTCACACTGCTTGATCTCAAAATCTACTAGGAAGCTACAGTAATCAAAGTGTGGTACTGGCAGAAAGACATATAGATTGGTGGAGTAGATTAGTGAGCTCAGAAATAAATCCTTACGTGCATGGTCAGAGGATTCTTGACAAAGCTGTCAAGACCATGCAAAGGAAAAATAACAGTCTTTTCAACAAGTGCAAAAGAATAAATTTGGATCCTTACTTTAACCACACAAAGAAATGAACTCAAAACAGATCAAACATCTAAATATAAGAATGAAAATTGTAAAACATAGCAGCAAACATAACGGAGAAAACATCCAGATGTTAGATTTAGCAATTATTTCTTAGTTATGACGGGAAAAGCACAGTCAAGGAAGAGGAAGCAGCTGAGTGCATACCTGAAGCTCATAGCTGTCTTCTGAGCACTGTGAGATCATCACAACTTCAAGGCCATTCTGGGCAATTTAACAAATTAATATGACCCTCTCTCATTTTTTTTTTTAAATAAATAAAAGACCGGGGAATTAGCTGCACTGTCAAGATTAGTTCTATGATTATTGGTCATATGTTATTTCCACAACACAACACGTTCCAGCGATATTTTAATCTGAAAAACAAAACACACAATTATGGAAAATTTATAAGATGCAATCCTGGGTTCAATTCCCACTGTGGCAAAATACATACATAAACAAATACATGAAAAAAAATTAATAAGAGAGAAAAGTAATTGAATATGTATTTTACTAAGGAATATATAAAAAGGGGCGACAAGCATGTGAAAACATATTCAGATTCACTAATTGCAGAGAAATGCAAACCAAAAGTGCAATGAGTTACCCCTCCACACTTGTTAACCCTAACCCTAACCTTAACCCTAAAAACAGAACAAAACAAAACTTTAAAAACTGTAAAACGACCAGGGCTGCTGAGGGTACGGAGAACGTGGAAGCTTGTTCCACTGTTGGTGGGAGTGTAAAGAGGGCCACTGCTCAGCAAAATAGTGCAGTGGTCTTCTACAAGTTTCAGTTTATTATAAAGTACTTAGTCTTGGGAATTCTATTGTATCAGCAAAAATAGACTAGGACACACATTTGCTCATCTAAAATATTTACACAGATTGGTAAATACATGCAAATGCACACAAACACACACTCATGCACACATAAGCACATACATATACAAAAATATATATGTATAGTCGTACATGGACATAGAAATACAAAAACAAAGAGAAATCTAAGCCTCTTCTAGAAAAATATCTGGCAGAAGTCCAAAGGATTAAAATCATGATTTTCATAGATGAAAGATAGAAGGTAATGGGATTAAGATTCATACCCTGATAGTCGGCTGGGTAGTCCAGGCTATTATATTATCCAAAGTACTTTGCTGCCACCTCTGTAACGTGAAGGTGAGAATATGTGTTTTACTGGGGGTTACTGAGGATTACAAGTGAATCACATAAAGTGATTAACATGATGCTTGGCATAGAGTACACAGTTAATAAATGTTAGACGTTGTTTTATTAGGAGTTTTCCCCACAAAACATCATTAGTAAAAACTCATGCGACAGCTCCAGGGCAGTCTCTAATCGTCACAATGGAGATTTATCAAAAGGAGAAGCTTACGTGTTTTGAAGATCAAGTAGTTTTCTTCTTAGGCCGATGTTCTTTGCGTTATAACAAAGGAAGGAAATTATGTTTATTCCACAGTCTTTCGGTCTGAGTTGTGCGGAAGGTGAGTTTTATGAAAGGATAGCAAAGTTCGTAAGGAAAAATGTGGGCAATTTCTTTGATGGAATAGAGAAGAAGGTATTGAATGTGAGATTGTAATAAAAGCTGTAATATTTGGTATCACATTTGGTTTGAGGGGAAAGCAGATGAACAGGAACTCAAAGATACTGTGGAGGAATTCCACCCAGCAAACTGGCTCTCAGTGAGGAAAGTTGGAAAAAGTTTTTCGTGAAAGTGTTGACATTGAACAGAAGGCAGGCTATTCAAAATCAACTTCCTGAAAAACATTTGGATGGATTTGATGTCGTGTAGAAAGTCCTAAACTTCAACTCAGAATTTAAATTTAGTACCTAGAAACTTTCACAAGTCTTTCAAGCTTAGTATCAGTTTTCTCAAGTGTAATGGAGGTAACAATTCTTCCTTACTGAAGATGGTCATTAAAGATCGCAAATGGGGCTGGGGATTTAGCTCAGTGGTTAGAGTGCTCGCCTTGCAAACACAAGGCCCTGAGTTCGATCCCCGGCACCACAAAAAAAACAAAAACAAAAACAAAACAAAACAAAACTTTAAAGATCGCAAATGACATGGAGTAGGTAAAACAATTTGGAATCATAAAAGCTCTTCAATGTAAGATATGAATTGCCATTTATTTATGTATTTCCACAGTTAGATATTTGCTACCTTTTTCACTTAGTGGATTTCTAGGATATAGTTTTATATTTTTTAGCAAAATGCCCAGACTGTAGTAGAAACAATAAATATGTGTCAAATGAGTAAATAGTTGAGTATAAAATGGAAAAATAAACTGAGAAACGAATGTTGACCCATCTCTACAATAAATAAAACTTTTAAAAAGCATTTAGATGTGTGGGTAGACCGATGAATAAATCAGTAAATCTGTTACATGTATTTTTTTTTTAAATCTGATTTTATATTTTTTTCCATATACCCAATCTCACACTGTGCATAATACTTGACTATCTGGTGTGTTCAGTGTAGAATTCTTTTTTTTTTTTTCTCTCGCTCTCCCTCTTTTTTATGTCTAGTACTATTGTATTAGGCCAAGAAGAATGTTGCAGGATCTGTTCATTAGCTTGGGTTGCTCATTAAAGAGACCCATGTGGGTTTCAGTGTGCAGTTATCCACCTTAATGGAGTGAGGTGCTTTCCTGCCTGGGAGTTAGTTGGCTACCAGAATGAGGAAGCATTATTTCACTTTTACTTGGAGATGATAATGCAAATGACATGATATGGTGCTGTTTATTCTCAGAGTATTTGATTAACATTAACTTATTTGTGTTTAATGTCTTTTGTTGATGTGGCTATTCATTACTGATGTGATTTTGAAAAATGTTCTTTTGATAATAAAAGTGAGGGAAGTGAGAGCAGTACTCTGGAATTAGGAATTGGATGAGGACACTATGAACTATCCATGATACTATCCCATTCAAAGGGAAAAAAAAATTTAAATCTACCTATTCTTATAGGTAGATTTAAATTTTAATAGAACTCTATTCTTCAACTGTGATTACTACTCATGTTTTAGGAACATAATATTTATGTTCTTAAGAAAGTGACTTAAAATGTTGCTTAGGAACTTATGCTTCCCAAAACACATTTACTGTTTAATGGACCAGAACTACAGGTAGTTTGAAATCACTAACTACCATTATGTTATGACACAAGATAGTCCAATTTCCGACTTTGATGCCAGAAATATATGGCAATAAGAAAAGAAAGCATTTCATATCCACTTAACTCCCATCTGGAATGTAGAATTAGACTTTTTGGTAGTTGTTTTCTTTTTTCTTTTCTTTTCTTTTTTTTTTTTTTTTTTTTGCCCTTTGAGTGCAGTAACAGCTATAGGGTAGAGAGCACAGATGTTAATACTCTAATTCAAGGGTTGACTAACTTTTTATGTAAAAGGCCAGAGAGTAGATACAGTATTGACTGTAGGTCAAGAATTGAAATTAAAGATATGTAAGTGTTGTAAACAAGGGAAAAACACATTTCCAAAATTTTATTGGTAATTTCAAAAGAAACATAATGAAAATAGATGGATACTTTTTTGTAATTCAGGTCTACAGATAATATTTTGGTAATTGCAGTTCAAAATTAACATTCCTTATGATCAGAATCAGTTATTAATATTCTGCCATGTATGGGGATTTTCTATATTTCATCCTCGAAACTATCTTTTCATATAGATTGTCATTGACAATAACTCATAGCGTTCCATGAGTTATGACCCTAATGCAATATTTATCTCTTGGAAAACATGTATGGAATTCTGTCACATTATTCTCTTGATATTTTCCGCTAATTACACTGAAAGTTGTTCCCTTCTGATTGAGTCGGGTGGGAATTCCTCAACTGTATAGTTAAATGAATATTGAAATTTAGAAGTTTCCTTTGAAAACACTGCCAGAAATATACTTAGAGCTTATAAAATACAACTACTAAATTGTTTGCTGACAGTGGATATTTCATATCTTTTAAAAAGTTTTGATATTGTAGGAAATGTATAAAGCAGCTTACTAAACTCATGATCCAAAAAAAGTTAGTTGTCCTTGAATTGAATTCAACGTAGTAATGTTTCTCCTACAATAATCACTGTTTTCTTTATTATTTTAGGTTGAATTCATCAAAATATTGCCCTTTCTGACGCAAGAACTAATTGTCATTAGTATGGCTACATTGTTAGCAGAGCCATTCAGTACATGATAATACTGGTTGAAAGTGATCTTCTCTTTCAGAAAGGTTTCGACTTCAGCCCTGAGCTTAACAAAAACACTAGGAATTTTTATGAACATTCATATACAAGTATTTGTGTGGGCATAAGTTTTCAGAAACACTTAGATAAACATCTAGGAGCGCAATGGTGAGTGAGTGGGAGGTGATGTGTCATTTAAAAAGAAACAGCCAAGCTGCTTCCACAGTGGTTCGTGTTCTCAGTGATGGTCGCAAGTGCTTATTGCTCAATGTCCTTGCAAGGAATTGTCACTGTTTAACTAATTTTCATTGCTAACGTATAAAATAAATCTGACCTTTGATATTGACAGTTACCCTGAGACCTTGGCGAATTCACTTAGCAGTTCCAGGAAAATTTTGTATAGTTTCTAAGAAATTTCTACATAGTCAATCATATCATCCTCAAATAAAAATCACTTTATTGCTTCTTTTCCAGTGTGTGTGCATCTTATTTCCTTTTCGTAACAGAAAATCTAGCGTGATGTTGGGACCTTGTCTTTTAATTCACTGGGTTTTTTTTCTCCCAATATCCTTACCCTGTTGAAAAATGATCTTGTCAAAAGTCCAACAGTCTTTAATTTTCTTTTGACATTTTTGTCTGCTTCAAATGTGATTTAATTAACTCACCATTGGTGGATCCGTTTCCTTCCTTGGTCAATAAATGATCCACTAATGCTTTAATAGTATTTCTAACTTATGTGTGCATGTGTGTGTGTATGTGAGAATAAACGCTGCTGCGATGAGATACTTCACTTCACATTCACTAATTTTTGTAACCATCACTGTAAATTGGTATTATGGTGATGGATCATCTGGTAATTTTGATGTATGGTATGTGCTTTAGCATAGCTGTAATGTCATTTCACGTTTTAAAAAATCAAATAAATTCCATTTGATATAATTTGATAGCAAAATAATCCACACGCCACAGAGTCATAACACACTAGAAATCTAACTTTGACTTGATACTTTGTGGTTGTAGAGTAAAACCACCTTTGTACTATGTAAATCGATGAGCGTGGCTGTGTTTCCACAAAATACTAGGGTTACTGAAATATGAATTTCACACAGTTTTCACATATCCTGAAGTATTGCTTTTCCTTAGATGCAGTTTTCAAACCATTTATAAATATTAACACCATGTTTATCTCTCAGACCCTTTAAAAAGCAGGTGACGGTGTGGATTTGGCCTATAGGCTGTCTTTTGCTGATCCCTAATCTATGCTATGGAATATGTAGCGAGGGGAGAGAAGGCATGATCCTTTTAGACAAAGACGTAAACCCAAGGCTCAGCCAGCTCTTGGCCATGTGTTCTTCTGAGACAGCCCAAGCTTGGGCATCTGTATGTGTGTGTATGAGTGTGCGTGTGCCTGTATATGTGCATAAGAGTTTGTGGATTTAAACAAGGCCAGTCATATGGCATGTGTCCATAATATGTTTATAAATGAGTATGTATATATTTTTAATCATACACATATGTTAAGGACTCCAAAAGAAAACTAGTCACTTTTTCTATGGAGTGTATATAGTGGCATGTTGATAATTTAGAGATGTCAATTTTAGCCATGTCTTGACATCAGGGTCTATGTTATATTTTGTTATTCTATAATGAAACAGTCAATATATGCCT
Source organism: Hystrix cristata (assembly GCA_004026905.1). NCBI lineage: Eukaryota > Metazoa > Chordata > Mammalia > Rodentia > Hystricidae > Hystrix > Hystrix cristata. The sequence goes on along the minus strand of PVJO010018499.1, from coordinate 21,503 downwards.
TTTTCAATAGCATTACTCTTTTGACCAGCTAACTGGCCAACCGAATTGTCAGATAAATATTCAGAAATGTACACCACATTTATCTCCAAAATCTCTAAATTTTAAACACCCTTGCTGCACAAACATTCCTCTAAGTCTTGATTTACTCTAAATCTTGTTAAAATTTTTGTATTAAATGATATTACTTTTTCAGAGTTATAAGACTAAATTATTCAGGTAGTTTCAATTTTGTTTTCCCTTTCTAACATGTTATTTAACTTTCTGAAATGTTTGTAGACACTATATGTAAAAATATCAAGCATAAAAAGTTTTTGGCGTCCTATGTGATTGTATGACGGGTGGGGCAGGTGGACAGGTCAGCGCACATTGACTTGCCAATTCCATATGAGAAATTCATGGGGCACTCAGAAAATAGTTTGTGCCTCAATCTACTCAGCTGGAAAGTTGGATTTTAAAAAATGGCGTGCAGAGAGAATATAGAAGGTATGGTGCCTGACAATTGAAGTGGACTGTGGGAGACTCCCAACACATTATACGTCTCAAATGATGAGCACTCCAAGTAATATAACAGGGAGAGAAAGGTTATTATCAAACACTGTCTTAGTCAACAAGAGGGTTTCCTGCTGTCTGTGGACACAGAGGGATGAGAAAACATGAATACTGTTTGCTCTATGACATTTAGAAGTAATTTTATCATAAAATTTTCTTCTGTCCTGTAAGCTGCCAGAAACTTCCAACAGGAAACAAAGCTTTAGGCAAAGGACAGTCACTGGGTGTATCATGTATAAATTCTCTCTTAATGATTTAATTATCATTCATTCAGCATCTAATTATTTCATGTTTCTAACCTGACATTTGGGGAAAGTATCTGGCTCCCATTTACACAAAATATGTTTTGCTGTTTTATTTCTAAGAAATGATTTTGAAAACAAATGATTTTCATCTTTAAAAAAAAATCTCATTTTTTCTTATGTAGTACTTCCAGGCATACCTAACAAAATAGGAAATTAACTTGATAAATAATCTATCACAACTTTCTTTTTCATAAATTTTGCCTTCTCCAAGCAAGATACTTATGCTTATAACTTAATAATTAAATATAAAAGAATCACCTGTCTACCAAATGTACATATGTGAATATCTTCCCCAAAGATAGGAAAAGGAAATTAGCCTTTGATACAACAAATATAAATAAATCAATTCTTATTTATAACTCCAAATGTTAAGTATTACGCGGAGACAGCATATTAAATATTATATGGTAAAATGAAGAAAATCCTGCAGCTATGATTTTGGACTGTCTTTAAAGGGACAATTTACTGCTACTAGAATTGTTTCTATGCTAAAATTACCAGTAATACCTGTCTTCAGAATCTGCAGAAAATAAATTCTGAATCGCAGCTGCTGGTAGATGTTTATTTCTAATTCTATTTAGATACGAGGGCCAGTTCTGTTTCAGGTCAGATTTGAAAAGCCAAATAAAGTTAATATATATTTCCTGACCCATAAATTACTCAAATATGTGTGATTTTAGTGACCTTGGCCATGTATGACTATTGCACAACTCCCAGTTTTTAGGATCCTTAAGAAGGAAAGAAATGGAGACAGCAGATGCTAGTAAAATTTACACTAGATAGCTCCGAGATGGATCAGACTTTTGATGTGATGCGGGTAACTTGCCGTCCTCATCCCCAGACTGGACTTTTGCAATCAGTTATCATTTTGGAAACACAGTTAACCTAATTGCTGAGTATCGGGGTGTTTTTCTTAAATCTCTCAGTCTGACATGGAAAATAATTGGAGATTACATAAAAAATTAATTTATAAATAGTTTACATTTACATATTTGATCTTTACTGAACCTAATAATGAGTTTTCTTCCTCTTTATAGATAGGGACATTTTCTCTTCAAACTGTTAGATTTTATCATCTATATAATACAGTTTTTTCTTCTCTATACTATGAAAAAGACCACACGGCTATATATGTGTGTGTGTGTGTGTGTGTGTGTACATATATAGTTGCTTTTCAGGTGTCAAAATTTGTTGATAAATATACAGTTTATAAGAAGCATGTAAGTGGCAAGTAACCAACTGTAACTGTCCAACTAATATAAAAATCAAATATATACGTGTTCTGATGAATAAAGCAGACAGTCCAGTGTACAAGTTAGGTACAAACTAATTCAACAAACTTAGTTATAATGACAAGACAATAAGAAAAGGAAGAACTTACTGAAGATAAAATCATTTAATTTCTTGAATATTCAGTCGAAATTCTTTCTACTGAAATTATTTCTGTTCTCAACACATTCCTTTTCCAGTTCACTGTGATGAGGAAGGATGGATTTTCATGACACAAAACGGTTTAATTTGGTTAATTGTGTTTCTTTCTCAATATACCAATCTGCTTGTATCAGGCTTACGTTGAAGATATCTGACACTGGACTAGCTGCTTTAACTGGAAAGGATTTAATACAGGAAATAAGTTTATACAAATTTAAGGGAAGGCCTGGAGGATAGGTTAAAATAGCTCAGAAATAATCCACAAGGAGAATGTCTACTTGTTATAATCAAGAATTTTCTGCACTGTTATTGAAACTATAGGTTCCAGGAATATGTTATTTTAACTATGTAATACTCAGACTAGAAAGCTATGTTCTGTTGACCCCAAAGCTACATTTATATCTGTTACATTGGCACAGGCAAAAACACATGGCCCATTCCCGCTTCATGTTCAGAAATTAATTACAGGGCACTTGGATCTGTGGAAAGCCTGTTTCAGAAATACCTAGAACCTCTACAACTGTGTCGACTAGCAGATATAATAGACTCGTGGCCTTCGTTATTACTTCTCCTTCCAAGTGTCACATTACTCTATCTAAGACTAACCCCATTAAAATACCTGTGTGTCAAAGAGGCAGAGGAGTGTAGAGCTTAGCTTCTTAGCCTCAGAGTGTCAGAAAGCACAGAATGGGAGGTGGAGCAGATATCATTAACACATGCACTGTAACTCCCACTGTACTTCTCTTTGTCCATCACTTACCATTTATGCTTCCCTTCTCATTCTTAAATGTCCAAACAACAATAGCAGTAATAACCAATTTTCATCTAATCCAATGGAATCAATCCCCCACACAAATGAAAACATACATGCATTGCCCTCAGGACAAGAAACCCACATTTATATTAGTCATAGAATCCTTCTCTGGGTGATATTTCTTCTTATCGTTGAGCTGCCCGTTTACATATCCTATGACATCAACAGAGTACAATACTTGATATAAAACAGGGGAGATGGAAAGGAAAATTGGAAACAGATTTACATGCCTTTACAAGTAAGTAAATACACCCACATATTTAGCAACTTCTGCTCTGAATTCCATGTTCCCGTTACCCATAGATGAGTGGAGTTAACAGGTGAATGGATTACAGTCAATTTTTATTCTTGATAGGGCCCAGCTATTGAAGACCCTGCCTGTTCTGGATTGCTGAAATTGTACTTGAACCTCCGGAGTTGGTAATTTTAGGATGTGTCCTGAAAGATCCTCCCATTCCAGATTCTTACATACAATCTTGACACACACTTTAGTACCTGTGTCTAATTCACTCTGTTTCTGTGAGTTCAATTATCTTTCATTCTCATTAATCACAATCACATAACGTTTTTCTTCTGTGTCTGACTTGCTGCATTTAGTATGATGTCCTTCATGTTCACTGATGCTGTTGCAAATGATAGAATTTCATTTTTCAGGCTTTACAACATTTCATCGTATGTATACACCATATTTCCTTTACCCATTTATCTACCCATTTATGAATCTATAGTTATGAAAACTGAGAAGTCCAAGATCATTGGTCGGCTGCATTTGAAAAGGGCCTTGCTGTATATCATAGCATGGTGGAAAAGGCGGCCAGGATGAGTATGGAGAAGAGAGAGAACACAGGGCTGCACCGGTTTATAATCACACACGTTCAAGGTAACTAACACTGTCCTATGAGAGTCAGAAATCACTCACAAGAGAAAGGCATTAATCACTCTTAACAACTGAATCACCTCTTACAGGCCCCACCACCAGTTAACATTGTTACATTGAGAATCAACTGCAGTGCTGAAGAGGACAAACTACACCCAAACCATAGCAAGTTCCTTTTTCCATTATAAAGGTGGGATATAAAATTTCTTATTAATAATTGTTTTTTCTCCCATCAGATCTGTCAATGTTGACTTTCTACACTCAGGTGCTCTGATTTTGGTACATATATCTTTATAACTTTATTGAATTCATTCTGCTACCATTATGTAAAGACTTTCTTTGTTACTTATGAGAGTTGTTCACTTAAAGAATCTTCTCAATTTTTCATTTAATATATTTTTAAAATTTTTGATAGGTTTTATCTTTGTGATCTATGTGAGGCTTACAAAAATTATTTTATAGTTATGATGGCATATTTTATAATAATAATAATATTAGTTTCATATAAGAGTATACTTTTATTCCTCATACACACATTATTGATGTGTGTAATTTTGTAAATTTATTTTTAACTTGCATGGCGATTGTTGGGCTTCACGAATGGAAGTGTATTTCCCTCCACAGTTTTGGGAAGTATTTGGCCAATAATTCTTTAAATAAGCTTTCTCTACCTTTCTCTTTTCGTTTTTCTTCTGCAATTTCCATAATGATTATTTTGGTTCATTTGGTGGTATCCTGTAAGTCTCATAGGCTTTCTGCAGCCCTTTAAATTCTTTTTTTCTTTTCGCTTCTTTGACTTATTTCAGAAGGCTTGTCTTGGAGTTTAGTGATTCTTTATTCTGCCTGCTTGAGTCGGCTATTGAGGGTCTCTACTGAATTTTCCAGTTCAGTCACTGTATTTTTAAATTTCCAGAATTCCTGTTTGATTCTTTTTTGTAGTCCCGCTTTTGTTTAGTTCTCTGTATCTCTTATAGCCACTGAACTCCTGTTTGTAACGCTCCATTTCTTTAGGGTTAGTTATGAGAGCTTTAGTTTTTTTGGTGGTGCCATTTCCCCCTGAATCTTTATGATTCTCTTATCCTAGCGTTAGAGTCTACGCATCTGAATAAGCAATCTGAGTAGTCTTGGCAGAGACTCTCGGCGGGCTGCTTGGTCAGCCCACGAGGATGGCTGGCGATGTGGGTTATGGGAGCCACAGGCAGGTGGACCTGCTAACAGAGTGCACATGTTGTTCACTGCTGAAATTCTAAAAATGATAAACTGCTTTTTTGCCTAATCTAACAATGTCATAAAGTTCTTTCCCCTTAATTTGTTCCCCAATTATTCAACTTCTTTTGTATTTTGCTTCATTCTAGATTGCAATTTTATTCCTACCACACAAGGCTGACTTATAGATTGAATTTATTTACTTAGTATCTGTGACTTTAATATCCTTTATGTATCAGGAATGGGTTGCATCGAATTATCTTTCCTCCATTGCCCTTATGTACACATCTTTATTGTTCTAGGCTAAAAACTACACTTCTCTCTCTTTTTTTTTTTCTTCTATTTTTGGGTGCTGGGGATCGAACTCATGGCCTTGCACTTGCTAGGTAAGTGCTCTACCACTGAGCTAAATCCCCAACCTGCATTTTTCTCCTTTAAAAAGTATTCATAAGAAGCTTTTCCATTCTGACTTCCTGAAAGTCTTTCTACTAATTCAGTAGATAACCCTTTGTATGGCTGATTATAGTTAGCTGAAACATAAGGTTCTAATTTATATATATATATATATAATTACATATTCCTGAAATTTTACTCTTGAATATTTTATTTATACTAATTTCTTCTCCTTTTTATAAGCATAGTAACTTTTTTTCTTTTCTTCTAACAAGTATGTACTCAGTTTTCTTCTGTGTATAGTAAATTACTTGGTGCATAGGATTACAAAAAGGCTGTATAGAGAAATGCAGAGAAGTTCTATCTACACATGAGTTTTTGGAACGATTATGGTTTATTATATTACTGAAAAATATGCAGATGAATATTGGCCAATAAGGCACTGATCATATAAAATGAACTCATGCTTTATGAAATTATATATTATACTATAGGAGAAAATCTACATATGAAAATATGAGGTGAAGATTCATAGATTTAAATATTTTTTTCTTTGCCATCAAAGTGTTCATCCTTGTAAACGGAAACAAACACTATATCAGTAGGTATTTTTAAAAATGTCAGTAGCTAACACCATTATTATATTTTATGTTGTCAGTCGTGCTGAATTCATTTTAATTCAAGACTTGTTCCACAAAAGAAAAATAAGATTTAAAAAGTTTTTAAAAGAACATTTAGGCATAATTGATTCTTTTCTCTTTCTTCCATAGCGGGCTTCCGAAAGTCAAATCCAATTAAAAAGGAAGAAAACAACATATCATAATGTTATCTCTTCCTAACACTGTTTCTAAAATATTTAGTAATATTTATTCTAAACTAATTAGAGGAAATCGAAGTTCTTTATATTTTGGCTTATGTTGGGGGCTGGTTTTGTTCAAGACTAAGAAAAAAAAAACCACTGATGGTCCACATAATCTTAAGAAATGACCTATACGTAGATATCTAAATAGCCACTAAAATATATATATATATATAGATATAGATATAGATATAGATATATATAGATATAGATATAGATATAGATATAATCAGTTAAAATTGGTGGTTTATTTTGAGAAAATGCTTTAGACTATAGTAGTTCTTTCATTAATTACTGCCCTCATACTCACTACTTAAAAGGAAGAATCTCCAATAACTCTTCTCACAGAAATTAAACTGATACTTATATCATTATTAAACTGTGTTTTATTATGTGTTGTCATAGTTATTGCTTTAATTTATTCAGATTGTAGAAAATTTTATCTTAACTTTGGCAAGCAGGGGCATTTACCCTATTGCTAAATGTTGTTTGTGTTTTTGGAAAAGTAAAATCTGACATTGAATAAAATAGTTGTAGATTTTTGAACATGCTTCAAAATATTTTAAACTAAAAATAACACGTATTTGAATTCAATCTCATTAGACATTCTAAAACAAAATCAGGGTTGTATTGGCATATTCTCACATAAATAAAATAACAACCTAGAACCACAGACCTATATACAGTGAGGTTTGTGATTGTCAATTATTGTCAATTATTAATACAGGTAATAGGGTATAATTGGACCGTTTTGTGGTGTGAAGAGGTGCTGTCTTTTTTTTTTTTTTTTTTTTTTTTTTTAGGATCTTGTACCTGTAAATCATAGCAGATAACACATTTTAAACCTGAGGTGACAGGACTGGTGGGTGCATTCACACGTACTTGGTGTAAGTCTTCACACTATGTTCTATAGACTGCTATGATATTTGTCAAGTAATATTGCACAGTACTTAAAAACTTTAAGCATATTTCACTTATGGAGAATTGTTTGAAAATATTTAGAATCACTGAGGAGAGCTGATACTGATAATTTTGGTCCATCCCTGGGTTTTAAAACCAGTTTCAGATCGGCCCATGTAACTGAGAAGGTAGAGAGACAAGTATTTTATGGTAACTCTCCCAAACTCTGCTGAACTCAACACCTTGCTTTAAATTCACAAGTCTTGCTTCTCCACATGCCTTTCTGCAGCTCTTTATTAGCCCGTTCTCATTCCTAGTCAGCATGACAAACTGTAGCTTAGATCCTCCTGAAGATTAAAAAAAAGTATGATTCATTTGTACCTCCTCATAAGATTTGGTTATTTTCTTAAAATATTTTATCTTCTAGACTGTCGGCATGTTTCCCAATGTGTTCTACATTAATCATCTATACTGGCATTCCACAGTCTGGTGGAAATGCACTCCGAGGCTTCACCCACAGGCCTGTGGGCAGCAGAAATTTTTGGAGAGGAATTTAGTAATTCTTTCATACTCCACAGTTTGATCATTGATCATTGTTAGGAGCAAAACGAGAGGCAGTTAATGTTTCTATAACAAAGTGCTTTTTCTATAGTGACTAGCGGCACAATTTAACAAGATGCACAGTATGCTGGCCAGGCTTCATGACACTACTGCTCCTTGGTTTTCCTTGCACAGGGGCTAGAGACCTTTCAAAAGATCACTCACAAAATGAAGTTTCAGTAAGTGAGCCCTGTTGTGGCACAGACCCTAATATCTGAGAGTAGGGTTACATTAACAAATCATTAGGTTTGTCATTTCCTGACAATAGAGAAGCTTACATTGACTAATTGTATTTGCAAAGATATTAGAGGGCAAACTATAGAAAAATATTGAATATATTGAATGACAGAATTAGGATCTGAAATCACTTTTGATATATGATCATGACAAGGAGATGGACTATAATAGGACTTAATTTTAAAAATATCTCTAAGTCGTACTGAAAAAGCCTAGGGCAGATTATTCGGCTTTATAAGAAACAAAAATAATTAAATTTATTATGGTGAGAAAAAAATGGTCCTCTTTCTCAAAAGCAAATTATTTTCTTTCTCCTCGCTTAAAAGATCAAAATTCGATTATTGACAGAATTATGGTTCCTATTAGATAATAGACAAATCTTTACCAATTTTTCAAGGTATAAAGAGATTTTTGTATGTTTATTAATTAGATAACTCAAATAATAAATTGATATATGGGAAAGGTCTTTATAGCATAAATGGACTTTTGTTTTCAGATGAAATAAACAGCTAAGCATGAGTATTATTTGGAGACATTTGTGTCTTCAATATAGAGTTACACTAGCATTTATTTTAAAGCTGTGCTAACTAATGCTAAGTTATGATACAAGTACAAACAGCAAGGAGTGGCAAATGAGTTAATACAATATCTAGCAAATGAATGAGCTCTAAAGAGAATTTTTTTTATTTTATTAGTACATTTGCAGTACATACAGAAGATTGAAGAGAATTTATCAGATTGAGAAAGTTCAAATTTTTTGACTGCCTGAAAGAATTCTTCAAATTTAAAATTTTAATTATAGGCACAGAGTTTGAGCTGGGTACACAGTATCATTCTTATTTCTTTCAAAGGGAAGATGTTTTGTAATGTTTTTCTCATTGTCAGGCTAACCAAAATCCATTGTTAACATCGGTGCTTTTAGTGAGGCACAGATTCTTTGTTCTTACTGAATTGCATTCCTCAGTTCTCAGTCTTTTAGTGTGTTCAGAATAAATAGTGGTTGTTGTTGATCTGAAGACAGGACTTAAAAGGGCATTCTGCCACACTTTCTTTTTTTTTTTTTTTTTTTTTTTGGTAGCACTGGGGATCAAGCACAGGGCCTTGGGCTTTTGAGGCAAGCACTCTACCACTTGAGCTAAATCCCCAACTATGCCACATTCATTTTCACTGCCACGTCTATATTTTACCTCCTTGATTTTAAAACTATGCCAGAATTCTTTGTGCTTGTACACCAATCGCACTGTTTTCTTGCTTTATTTACTTAATCTAAATTAACATTCCTGTGTGCTTTCTTCATCTTTTAAAATTTGAATAGTTTCTTCAAAGAGTCTATTTGTTGAAATTTATTTTTTAGACTGTCACTTATTTTCATTCATTTATTTATTCACATAATATTTCATAATTTACATATAGCACCTACTAAATTAATCAAATATATATTAATCAAATATATATAGTTAATAATATATATACATATACATAACCTATGACACATATTGATGCTTTGTTCCTGACTAAAAAAAATAATATTTAACCTAAGACACATCATAGGTAGCATTTCTATGGAAAGGGAAATCTGTCAGTTGCCCCATTTTCTCTGTAGAACTGTTGCCTATGTGGCTCCTTGGACATTTGCAGCAGGTCATAACACACTGCCTCTCCAGCGGCATGGGATGTGAGTGGCTCATGGTAAAGGCCTTGGCTCTAATCAAGCACCTTCCCCGAGACTCCAAACAGCACCTCTCAGACAGCCCTCTGGTTTAAACACACTCTCCCTCCAGTAGGCTCTGCCTAATTGGGACTTACAGCCACTTGTTTTGTGCCTCTCTATCATCGTACCGGCAAGTACCTAGCCAGGACAAAGAAACAACCGGATGAGCTTGGGGTGGGAGGGTCCATGAGGAGGAAGGGAAAGGATGAGGAGCTGCATAAAGCCATCAGGTACACACTGGAAACCATGTTGTTCAAGGTGTCGAGATCTGCTAGGATAACTGATGAAAGTCAAATTGCTAAACCAAGAGAATAGCAGAGACTGAAGTCTAATGGTAACCTTAAAAGAACTGGAGAGTGGACAAACTAGGAAAGCAAATGGAGAAGTGTGACACAGAATTGTAATTCCAGCGCGAACCTCAGGCGTGCCCTTCCTGTGGCCTTGCTGGAGTGGGCTGGTCTTCCTATAAGGCTATCATTTTAAGGGTCAAGAACATTTCGGGGCTGGGGATTTAGCTCAGTGATTAGAGTGCTTGCCTTGCAAGTAGAAGGCCCTGAGTTCGATCACTGGCACCAAAAAAAAAAAAAAAAAATTCATACTCTTCATTATGATCCCTCAAGTAGCCTTAAACATTTCACGTTCTATTATTGGTTATTAGTAAATGATTTTTTCCCATTCTTTTCCTTTCTAATTTGTCTCTTGACTGCAAGGTATTTGAGTATGCTATTTGCAATAGAAGTTCTAGCCAATAAATGCATACATTCATTCAAAATGCTTCAATATGGTGATTTCTGTGCTCTTTCCATATCACAGGCATTTTTTTATAGTTAGATGAGTAGGAAGTACAAAATTGCAAAAAGCCTCAAATTGGTAAGACATTTCCACTTTTATTACCAGCATTTTCATTAAAAGAAAACATTAAATGCCTGCTCATTTTTGAATAATTCATATTCGTTTTGTATTATTAAACTTTTGCTACACAGATTGATCTTCATTCACAGAAGCAAATTTATATAATGGCTTGGTTGGTGATATATAGTAATTTCCAAGCCACTTTTCATGAGACTTTAAAAATAGTTAACCAACTTCCCTTTCAAAATATAGTTCTCCATGTATAGACTATGTTGACGTTAAATGAACATGATAGGGCAGTTCTTCACATAACTTAGTAGTGCTAGACAAAACAATGTTTTATGTAATTAGTGTTCTATATTAATAACTGCTCCTTGTAATATATCTTTTCATTACAGTGTCATTGCAAGAGCCATTTAGACAAGGCTAAAAATCCGCAAGATGACATCAGTTAATACAGTGAAGACAGCTTCGAATGTAGAGCATTCAAACAGGAGACAATGTATTGTAATGGAGATTTCTGTTTCATTCTCAGCAGGGAGCAGCCACTGTCTTTTGTGTTTAGATAGACATATGGATATATGAAAAAATTATGGAAAGCACAGAGGACATGCTAATCTAATGAGAGTTCTGACCGAATGTTCTAACCTATGAAATTATCGGTCCATAACTACATGCTCAGAACGTATGAGCAACATTATCCTGCATTATATCAGTAAGTACATTAAGGAAATAGCTAGAAGAATAAAATTAAGAAAAGAAAAAAAAATTTTTTTTTTTTTACTTAAAAAGCTTCTTTTTAGGAATTGCAGGAGTTTTTTCCTAAACCACCTTAATTTTAAAGTGGCTATAAGAACCCAGAGAGTGGCACTAAAAGTAACTAAAAGTCTCTTAAGAGGCACTCACTCTTCAAAGCTATTGCTGAGATTCATGTTAAATGTGTGCAAAAGAAAAAAAAAAGTGGGGAAAATTATTTTAGTAATTCCAACTACTTTTTCTCATTTGAATCTTTACAACATTTTATTCTCCGAAAGTCCATATGAATAAAGAAATATTCAATATTAAATTACGAATTATTAAAAGGAATATATATTTCCCTGAATTTATGTTTCAATTCTATTAAGAATATATGTTTCAATTATATTAAGTCCTAATATATATTGCAATAGTAAATATCCTTTTTTAGCTTTTTCACAGCATAGCTCAGATAAATCAGAACTTCTTACTCTTTAGGATCTTAGAAGATAGTGTTACATTATTAGTTACTGGGTAATATGATAAAATAATATTAGCTATTCAGAGGTGTTTACATTCTTTGGCATACGTACAAATATGTAATTATATTGCATTGCATGCACAAATTTGTTATTAGCGAATGATCTGTTCCAGTAACTGAACAGCAGAAAATATCACCAAAAGTACCTGAACATAAAATTAGTGGGCGGAGATGTAAACTAAAGTCAAAATCATTTTATAAATACAGTATTCTTTAATCCTTGGGAGAGTCTGTCAACTCAAACCACAGATAAAGTAGGTATGTCAAATGCTATAGGACAACCTAGGCATTACCGGTAGCAAACGTGAAACGCTTTCTCTGTAGTTGGGTATGAAGTTTGGAAACTTTTACTACTCCAACTTTTGGGTGAGGATTAATTTACAGATCACACTTTCTGTATTTCTTTGTACCACTAACCTTTGTACCATTAACCTTTCTTTGTACCTTTCAGCCTTTTCCATTAGGCATTAATTCATTTAGCAGGTATTTTCTGAGCTCCAGACTCCAAGCACAGGGAAAGATGTAGAAGATCTCAGACAGATTTCTTTTCCAAAGGAAATTCCACCACAGCGGGACAAGGCAGTGGAAATAAACAAAATGATTTCAGAGGGCCCTCTTGTTAAGGAGAAAACAACATAACTTTCCACGGTAGACAGTACTTAGTTTGGGAGAAAGGACACTGTGGAGCTTCTTTAGATAACACGGTGAGGGAAGGGCTTTCTTGAAAGGTGACACCTGAGATGAAGACTGAAGACGGAAGGTCGAGAAAAAGCCGAATGCTCTTTCAGGTACATAGGCACAAGCTAGAGATGTGCAGGGCCCATCCTGGGAACAATGCAGGTTAACGGGGCTCCAGCCTCACCGGGGAAAGTGGAGAGAAGGTATAAAAAGGGGAGAAAGATGTAACCGATCGTCTGTAGGCCTCACAAATGTCTGGATTCTGTATTAAGACAATGGGAAGCAGCTAGATCCTTCTAATCAGGGAAGCGGAGCAGAAAAATTATGATTATTTCTCTTTTGTTAATGGAATATAGAGCTCCTTTGTCAGTTTAGGGAGCATGGGAAAAAATGACAGTGTTTTAAGGAGAGAGGACAAGAAGACAAAACAGCTGTCCTGCACTATGGAATTCGTGGACTACTGAGGTTTGGTTGACTTTATGCATGTAAGAGAGAATCCCTGCCATTTCGAGTAGATCATGAATCAGATTGTGAAGCATCGTGTTCATAATCCCCCCGCTGCCTCTGATTTTCTGTATTAATCACCCATGCTGCTTTACATGAAGTCTTTTAAGGTAGTGAAATAGTTCCTCCAAATTTTACAAATTCCTTGAGGACATAGATGACCTCTTATACTCTAGCATATGCTCTGCTGTCCCTGAATGCCATTTAAAGAGAAGACACTCAATAACTATTTTTAAGAATGGCTTATAGTCCAACCAACCTAGAGTTTATATAATTCGTTGCAACTGTGAAATGATTAAGATCGGTGCCAAAATACAAATTTCCCTTAGTGCCACCTGCAATTTTTTTCTAAATAAATTGATAAATATGTATGCGTGCATGGATTGGTATGCTGGGTTTTAACTGAGTATTTGTCATCATATTCTCAAATGCATCCGTAGTAAATCGACCTCAGGTGTATGTTTCTCTTTGCCAAACCCCAGCTTAATAAATAACATGTTATGTGTTCAAACCTGATTTGAAAACTTCATCTATATTTCAGAAATAGATGCTTACTTTATCCTTTTCAGATATTTAGTCTGATCAATTGCTGGACAGAGGATCTGTTACTAACATAAGCTCAAACAGCATGTGGAACACCTGCAGATTCTTTAATTCTTGTTTTAGCTTCAGCATCCACCCCACCACATTTCACTCAGAGAAGGAGGAAACAGGAGGGGTAGGTTGTCTTTGTGTTTATAAGTAATCATAGTTTCCTTCAATTGTCAGCCATTATTGACACAATGGTGCTCTTTCCAAGAGTGCAGCAAACCATTTTCCTGGACAGTATTTTAGTGAAACTTGATATGATGTCAGAGCATCTTTGATGAAAACTTACAACAAGACAGGCTTCTGTTAGGTCACCTTGTGTGAATCGGTCTGCTCAGAAGGCTGAAAGAATCTGAAATGTGTAAAAGAGACCCAAGTAGTCTGAAAAATTACAAGTAGAAATATTTAAGTAATCATTTTCCATCCACATATATTGAAGTTCTTGCTGTTTTCTAGTTGATGCTTCTAAGATGTTTTCTACTCTGTAGGCTACTATTCTCTATAAACTTTAAATCCAGTGTTTCTGACTATATCATTGACAGAGAATAAAAATATTCCCCCTCTATGTGAGAAGTGTTATTTTATATATTTTAAGCTTATTTTACCTCCATGTCTTTTCCTCATCAAATTACTCAGGCTGTATATTTTTGGTCATGCATTCTTACATTCTATTTTCTTTCTCTCTATCAACTTTGTTTATGGATTGGGTTATACAGTTGCATGTATTAGCATTCTGGGCCCAATCATGACTTTAATTTCATAATGTACTCTGTGCCTTTAGCAGGAATATAAGTTCTCTGGCTTCTGATGTCACATCACTACTTGTATGGTATTTTTCTTCTCCATAGTTTTGCATCTGCCATCTTTGTAAATCCCGAACAATTCTGGTACAGCATGTTTTCCTTTCCTCCCTCAATTGCCCCTCACTCACCTGCTCCTCTAGGCATCTAATAGATGTGTAGCAAGAGAGAAGGAAAGGAAAGTTAATGGAAGACTTGAAAGTGTCCCCACAGTCTAGAGTGGACGTTTGTGGAGTAGTGGTCAAAGTGCGCTCTGGAGAAAGACAGATCTGGGTCTGACTTTGGGTTACACTGCTCACCTCTCCTGCAGCTTTGACCAGTGACTAAACTTCCAAGGTCTCTGTTTACCTTTTATAAAATGTCTGCCTCGGGACTAGAATTTAACATCAATCTCTTTCCAGAGGGATGTAATATCCCCCAAGTATCTGTTGACTGTTCACCATCCCAAGATCAGCCTTCTCCCCTTCCTTGCCCTGCGTGTTCCATGATGCTGAATGTCTTGAAGATCCGGGTACACAGAGTGCTGCTTAGTGTTCCGCGTGTGCTAGTTCATATATTTCTTCTGCCTGGCTTCCCTTCCCATCTCTCTCTGTCTGTCTCTTGCTCCTCTTTTAAGACTCAAATCAGTTGTCGTGTGCTCTAAGATTTCTGACCTTTCTGATAGCCCCCAAAGAGTTAGCTGTCTTTCTCACATGGGACCATTGTACATGGTGTATCACTCCACAACAACACTCTGACCATGTTGCAATCTTATGATGATATATCAGTCTTTCCTCTTAGAAATCAAGTTCCTGGAAATTGTGGGCTGAATTATACTTGGCTTCGTACACCTGCTGCCAACCTTATTGTGACCTCTATGGCTTTTGCTGATGTTGGGAAATTAGTAGCCATCTACCTCCTACTAAGGGTGAGCAGGCTATTAAGTCATTTGGAGATATTGTACATATTTTTAATTTTTTAAATTTATTTTTTATTATTTTTAATTGATGTATGACATTTGTATATATTGATGGGTTACAGCGCAGTCATTTGATGCTTATGCACAGTACGTAATGATGAAAACAGAAATTTTTAAAGTGAAGAATAGTTCTGCATTCTCATCCAATTGCCTGGAAAATCTGGGTAGCCCTAGAATGTGATATTCCACAGGAAGGAGCAGAGAAGCCTTTAGAGAAGTGGGTAAAACCGCTTTTTCTTCTGAGATGCATACTCATTATTTGCATTTTCCCAACTCTATTAAAACATATTTACGCTGTCTTTTCATGGGCCAGCCCTGATTACCTTTTCTCCACACTCTGCTTCCAATACATATTATCCATGCTTTTGCTTTAGCCTTTCCCGTGTTGCATTCTAGTGATCCGTATGTCTATCTTCTCTTCTGGAGTGTGTTTCCTCGGAGAAGGAGGCATGTATTTTCATCACTTGCGCTTTACAACTGTTACTATGCCTGACGCATTACAAACACTCTGTAAATACTGAATAAATGACCCAAGTCAGCCCCGTGCTGGGTTTGGATGAGGGACTCCTTAACCTGCTCGTCAAGAGGAACAGAGTGTGTCCACATGCACTTTAAAGAGCCAATGCAAGCCAAGGCCTCCACTATGCCATGTGGTTTCGGTGTCTTCTTAAGTGCCAAAGACGAATCCAGTTCATAATGTTCCTGCTCTTGAGATTTAAAGGAAGACACAATTCTTTTTTTTTTTTTTTTTTTTTTTTTTTTTTTTTTTTTTTTTTTTTTTTGTGCCAGGGATCGAACTCAGGGCTTGCGCTTGGTAGGCAAGCACTTTAACCGCTGAGCTAAATCCCCAGCGGAAGACACAATACTATGCATGCTCTGGATATTCCAGTCTCTTGTTTGTCCCAATTGGGTTGTAATTTTTGTACAGTGAATAGACGGAACTGATCCACATAGAAGACAGTGTAGCGGACTCTCCAGCTGCTGAAAGTGACTCTTAACGATTACGGTATTTGCTCTGAGCTTCTTCCTGTGCTCACTTGCATTGATTTTTTAAAGCAGAATTCACCTGAAGCCAGTTTTCACACTGGAGCTAATTTCTATGCAAAAGTGAATGATGTCTCACATTAAATATTCCTTAGAGCATAAAGTTGACATTGAATGTATAATTTTAAGCAGCTTAAGCAGTATTCACTAAGGGGTTGACACAAGAACAAGGATCACAAGGAAATGTAGGTGAGAAGAGAGAACGATAAGCACGCTGAGGCTTTTCCCAACACCTCAGCAGTCATTCCTTCCTTTATCTTGCTTTTTACTTGTATCTAAGTTTTGTTTTTAAAAACCAGGTCAGATCCCTCAGGAAAAGCTCAGTCTTTGCACACAGATTAGAGATAGTTGGAGATTCATTAACTCTACCTGGCCACCAGAACGATAATGTTGCAAAAAGGACCATGGCATGCTTTACTAAATGGCATCTTAATTTTCTCAAATCCCAGTGAGAATTCTTGATTGCAAAAGTTTAAAATTCAAAGTGACTATCTTATATTACGGGTAAAGCTTACATGTTTAATTCATAATTACCCATGTTAGTGAAGAGACGTGCTTTACAATGGACTTTCAGGCTTGTGAAGTTCATGAGTGAGTAATTTTAATTTTGTAGAATTGGAAGAAATCCCACAGGTGATAGCATTAAGAGGTTAGATACCCTGCACCCTGGGATAATTTCGGATTTAGTTCAGGTAAATGCATTATTTATTTAAAAATAATTTGAGACTGTTGAATTTTTGTCAAGCATATTCAATGAAGAGGATGCATTTGACTAATTTCCCATGCAGTGAGTTATGTAAATACACAGCAGAATGCAAAGGAAACCACGAATACTTTTAAATTCATACCTAGTACAATATATACATATAGATTGTCCTTTTGTTTGAAGGTGATGCTGCCATTATTGTCTTTGCTATTTTCTGTGTGTTCAGATCTGGCTGTTTGATTGGCAATTCCTACTGTGTACTGTCTGCATATGTGTCGACTAACAACTGCAGCCATTGCCTGGAGGGCTTGATTGCTGGGTTGTTCAATATTTATTAAGCATCCAAGAAGTGCTAGATGCTGCATTGAATAGTGCAAGTGTGAAAATACTTCTGTCCTCTAAAAATTCTTTTCCAAGGTGACTAGTAGAATGTGTATGTTTTTCATCTTTTATGTGAGTCAACTGAAACTATGAGATTAGAACACCACTTACCAGATGCCGTTCTTCAGTAATGCATCTAGTAGGCCGATCATCTCTTTCCCATTCACATAACGTAGGGTGTACTTCCCGGAAGTGTCCAGCTTATAAAGTCATGTTTGAATAAAAAGACTATAATGGTCTAATAGACCTGAAGGTCCAGAGAGTATGATGTGAAAAAGGGATATCATGGGGGCAGAATGAGAGGAAAAAAAACCCAGAAGCAGGAAAATTTTGGCATAAAGTGGATGGAGTGCAAATAATCTAAGAATCTTTTCAAGATTTTGTCATAGTAAGATTTTAGGTCAGACTAAACAACCCCAATTTTGGACACTGATTACATTGAAATTTAATATAGCTTCTCTGCATTTTAATCAAAGTATTTATATTCACAATGACTTTGTAGTAGATAACAATGAAGATCAGTAAATTCATGTGCTAATATTTGTTTTTAAGACTTTCATAGGTTTTTATAACTTTGATCTCAATCACAGATTTCCTTTTAATGTCAGTAATTTAAAAAATTACCATTCAGAAGCTAATAGAAACGATTGAAGTTCAAAGTTGGTCAGAGTTCTAGACAGTATAGTCACTGTTAAACAAAGCACATCATTCATTGCTGACAACAGTAAGTTCCATGATTTTGCATTTAAATGTTTAATATGTTAGTAAATTCATTATAATATTAAGTGCATTGTTTAATTCTAAGAATTTTTATCTGCAACTTAATTATTACAAAAAAATAGCCGGTATATCTCTCTATGAAATGCTTTTATAGAAAACAGACTGAAAGATTTCGTGTACATTAAAATTACTATAATAATGTGTTGCATTTTCATTGCAATTAAAGAAGAGATATTTCAGTTTAAAGTTTAGGAATTTTTGTTTTGATACTTCTCAAGTGGCAAAGATGTCATCTCCATAATCAAAATAATTCTTATTTTTATATTTAAGCCATTTTAAAGGATTTAGTTCAAAATATTCTTAATAAGATAAGATAGACTGCTAATGCAATGTTGTTCCCTTAGTCATAGTTAAGCTAAGTAAATGTTACACGGAGAAGATTTGGCCAAGACGTCGATAATGGTGCCATATTGACAACCAGGCTGCTTTCTCTTTCGATGATCTCAGTTTTCTGGGACTGAAAAGAATGCCGATACCCACTTTGCTGCTATTCATCTAAAAGTTTCTTATCTAATGGGATATGCATTATTTATTTTTAAAATTTTTTTATTTTTTAATTTTTTAACCAAGAACATGTATTGGTACAATGTACATATAATTGTTACATTCATCACATTTATTTTGTACCTGTACATGGTGTATCTTGGTTCTCCCCCCTTTTCCCCACCCCTCCCTTCTCTTCCCTTCCCTATTTACAGCAGGTACATTCACATTTCTCCATGAATTCCCTTTCCTTTTTCTATCCCTCTTTTCCCTTCCCTCTTCTCCCCCTCTCTCCTTTCAATGCTCCTCACCTTGGAATATTATCTTCCTTTTAGATTATATCTATTACATCTCTTCATCCTTTTTTTTGCATCCATGGTTTCTCATATCAGAGAAACAATTCGATGTGTACTCATAAGCGTCCGATTTATTTCACATAATAGTGTGCTCTCAAGGAACATTCATTTACATACAAATGACTCTAGTTTATCCTTTTTTATGGCAGTGTAGTACTCCATTGCATAGAAAAACCACATTTTCTTTAGCCATTCATTGGTCGTTGGGCATTTAGGTTGTTTCCTATTACAAATTGTGTTGCTATAAACATGGTTGTGCATACATCTCTGTGATATGAGGATTCCAGTTCCTCTGGGAAAATCCCCAGTAGGGGGATAACTGGATCAAATGGAACCTCTAGTTCTAGTTGTTTGAGGAATCTCCATATTGATTTCCATAGTGGCTGGACCAGTCTACATTCCCACCAACAATGGAGGAGGGTTCCTTTTTCCCCACAGCCACTCCAGCATTTGCTACTGGTTGATTTTTTTTATAAACGCAGTTCTTTCTGGAGTGAGATGGAATCTTAATGTTGTTTTGATTTGCATCTCTCAAATGACTAGTGATGTTGAACACTTTTTCATATATTTATTTGCCTTTTTAATTTCTTCATCTGAGAAATGTTTATTCATTTCAGATGCCCATTTTTGGATTGGGTCTTTGAATTTGGGAGGTTTGATTTTTTTGAGTTCTTTGTATATTCTAGATGTTAGACCTTTGTCTGATGGGTAGCTAGTAAAAATTTTTTCCCAATCTGTGGGTTTTCGCCCTGCTCTATACGTGATTTCTTTTCCTGTGCAAAAGCTTTTTAATAGCATGTGGTCCCAAGCACTGATTCTTCGTGTTGTTTCCTGTGCTGTTTGGGTTATGTTCATAAATTTTTTCCCTACCCCTATGTCTTCGAGGGTTTTTCCTATTTTATTCTCCAGTAGATTTAGTGTTTCTGTTTGAATGTTTAGATCTTTGATCCACTTTGACTTTAGTTTAGTACATGGTGAGAGACTTGGATCTAGTTTTAGTTTTCGGCATGTGGCAAGCCAATTTTTCCAGCACCATTTGTTAAAGAGGCTATCTTTCTTCCATTGAGGGTGTTTGGCTCCTTTGTCGAAGATGAGGTATTTGAGTGTGCTTGGAGTTGTTTCTGCATCCTCCAATCTGTTCCGTTGATCCTCAGGTCTGTTTTTTTGCCAGTACCATGCTGGGTTTGTTTTTTTTTTTTTAATCACTGTAGCTTTGTAGTATAGTTTTAGGTCGGGAACTGTGATGCCCCCTGCCTTTCCTCTATTGCTTAGGATTGTTTTTGCTATTTTTGGTCTCTTGTGGTTCCAGATAAAGTTCATGATTGTCCTTTTCTAATTCTTTGAAGTGTGTTGGTGGTATCTTAATTGGGATTGCATTAAATCTGTATAGTAATTTAGCCAGTATAGCCATTTTCACTATGTTGGTTCTTCCTACCCAGGAACATGGGATATCTTTCCATTTTCTGATATCCCTTTCTATTTCCTTTTTTAGAGTGCTGAAGTTTTCAATGTAAAGGTCTTTTACTTCCTTTGTTAGGTAGATTCCTAAGTATTTTATTTTTTTGTGTGTGCAATTATGAAAGGTATATCGTCTGCTATTTCTTTTCCAGTGGGTTTATTGTTTGTGTATAGGAATGCTATTGACTTTTGAGTGTTGACTTTGTATCCAGCAATGCTGCTGAATTTAGTTATTAAATCCAGAAGTTTTTTGGTGGAGTTTTTTGGGTCTTCTATGAAGAGTATCATGTCATCCACAAATAACGATAGTTTAACTTCTTCCTTTCTTATCTTTATTCCTTTTATTTCTTTCTCTTGTCTAATTGCTCTGGCTAATGTTTCCAGAACTATGTTGAATAATAGTGGTGATAGTGGGCAACCTTGTCTTGTTCCAGATTTTAGTGTGAAAGCTTCCAGTTTCGCACTGTTTAGTGTGATGTTGGCCGTTGATTTGTCATATATGGCTTTTATCAGATTTAGATATATACCCTCTATTCCTAATTTCTGAAGGATTTTTATCATAAATGGTAAAATTTTGAATGTTGAATTTTGTCAAATGCTCTTTCTGCATCTATTGAGATGATCATGTGATTTTTGTTTTTGACTTTGTTGATATGGTGTGTTACATATATTGATTTACATATGTTGAACCATCCCTGCATCCCTGGGATGAATCCTACTTGGTAGAAATGTACAATCTTCTTGATAATTTATTGTA
>PVJO010018498.1:11992-36674 GCA_004026905.1 Hystrix cristata | reverse complement strand
TAAACATTTATCTGAATTTTTTGCACTGGCTATATTTCAGGATCAGCAAATAGTAGTAAGGGAATGTTTCTCATTTTGAAAGAAGTCCCACTAATAAGGAAGGAATGGAAGAGATTATAATATAATTTTGTAATCCCTAATGAAGTAATAAATCTAGACCACGTCTGCCAATGGCTTATAAAACCATAGGTGGGAATCTGAGGAAAACTTTGCAATAAATGGGTTGGGTGGACAGTCTGAAACCACAAATGAATTTTAACCTTGCCATCTGGAGCTAACTAGATAACAACTGTCTTTTTAAGTGACAAGATTTTGTTGTTGTTGTTGTTATTTTGAGACAGGGTCTCACTATGTAGTTTAGGCTGGACTTGGACTCACTATGTAGCCTGGGGTGGCCTCAAACTTGTGACAGTCCTCCTGCGTCAGCCTCCCGAGTGCTGGGATTACAGGTGTGTGCCACCATGCCCGGCGCGTGACCAGATGGAATGAAGCTCCATCTAAAACACATTCTTGACAAAAAAATTTCAAAATTCAATTTGACTTAGATTTAGATCTAATTCCAATTGAGATTTTAGGGATATAATTAGTGAAATCCAGAATACAGGCTATTTTACAAAAATGATGACAGAATTTCTTCCAAAAAATGTTAAGGAAAAAATGGAGGGGTGACAATTAATGGATTTTTAAAAAGGAGGTAGGCATAAGAGACACAGTGTTTTAAGCAGGTCCTCAGGAAAACAGAGGCTGGAGCAAGCATTGAGAGGCCCACAGCTCGTTTGGGTTGTGGACACTCTGGCCGGTGGCTGGGCAGGACAAAAGGAGGGGAGGCGCCAAGCAGTGCAGTAGCAGGCTACCTTGCTGTCTTTGCTCTCCCAAGCCAGGAAGACACCAGGGTAGTTACTCAGTGCAGGGCGTCTTCAGCTGCTTGGTAAGCAGAAACTACACTTGGACAGTCCCTTGAAAAAAGAAAGAAAGAACTCATTTGCTTGGTTCATGTCTAATTTTCACTGGTCTAGAAGCTAGCTTCTGCTCTTCAGGGTTGCGCATCCACTCCGGGTCTTCCAGCGCTTTCTGGATATGAGGTTCTATCCTTGGTGGGGAAACGTTTCACTCATGACCAAAAGCAGCATTAAACTAAGAGCGACAAAGAGGGAAGGACAATGGAGAAAATACATAAAAAGCAGTTTACCAAAACCTTTCCCCTCCTACACGCCTAATATATTCCCTCCCAGGTCACGGTCCGAGGGCTTCTCTTTTCCCTTGTAAACCAAAGTTTCCTCACTTTGTTAGTTATTGTCTGCTAGGATAGACCAAGACAAGAAAGTGAAACAAACACGACTCCCAGAGCTGCGGCGGGTGAACAGTTTCCTCAATGCCACCACCAGGTGGAGGTATTAGGCCAGGCGGAATTCCTTATCTTCTGAGTAATAGTAACACACATTTTAAAATGTGAACACACATTTGATGTTTTATTTATTACCTGTGGGACAATCTTGTTGATCAGGTCTGTTGTTGGTTTTCTTATACCATTTTCTTCACTTTGTTAAATCCTAGGATGAACTCTGGAATATACACGGTCCCTATCCACACAGGCCGTTTGCTACTCAGCTGTTTTGATCTTGGTTATGTGGCTGTTTCTTCTACTTGTTATTCTCTGATAAGGATATTCAAAAGCCTGACTTTGGGCCAACCATTTAGAGACAGGTTTAAATAACATTCACTAGGAAATCCCAAGTGAAATTTCAGTATGAGAGTTAATTTGGCCTGGAAATCAGACAGAAGATCAGTTCTTTCAAGGAGACTTGTTGTCTGGGTGCTCACTTCTCTCTAGGGCTTAACTTCTAAGCTCCCATCCTCAATTATAGATAGTCTTGAAGTTACTGAGCTCTTCATTCACCTAACAAATATGCCCTGAACACATACTAAGTGTCAGGCCCATTCTAGGCACTGAGCATACACAATTTAACCACCCAAACTTTCCTGATTTCATGGAGCTTATATTTTAGCAGGGGAGAAAGAATAAAAGCGAATAAATATATAATATAATGTTAGGAAAAATGAGAAGGGATACAATATGTTAATGGAATGGAAAGTAAGGAGATCAAGAGGGTGGTAATTTAAGATACAGGAGTCAGGGCAGGTCTCTCTGTGGAGGTGATATTTAAGTAGAAGTCAGAAAGATGGGGAGCGTGAGCCCTGTGAATGTCTAGGGAGAAGCATGCTCTGGACAGAGGGGTGAACCAACGCCAGAGTGAGCTTGGCCTGGAACAGGAAAAGTAAGCAGGTCAGCTTGGCCAAACTGAAGGGAGTGAGAAGAGAGTAAAAGGAGAGGAATCTGCAGAGACAGGCAAAAGCCAGATAGTTCAGACTTATAGGACATTGGGTTTTCTTCAAAGTGTTATGGGAGGTCACTGAGGCAGTGGTGAGATGTAATTGGATTATGCTTTAGGAAGATCGTTTTGGTTACTATCTGCAGACCTAACCACTGAGGAATAAAAAGGGATCAGGGAGTCCAGGTATAAGGCTGCTGCAGTGATGTAGGCGAACGACGATGGATTCTTTGGTTTAGATTGTAACAGTGCAGGTGAGATTTGAAATACATTTTGAAAGTAGAGTGAATGGAACTTTCTGATGAATTGTGTGTCAGTAAAAATTCTTCTATAGTCTAAGTCTGAACAGCTGGGTAAATATTAGGGCCCACTATTAAAACAGGAAAGGCTGGAAGAGGGCTGAGTAAGATGCTGGGTTCCCCAGGCATATATGTCCAATAAGCGGCTGATGATGTGAGACCCAGGGTCTTGAAAGCCATGGCTCTCCTTAGGCAGATAGTTGGGCATTAGCAGGCCTGAGGGACAAATGGGGTCCAAAATAGCAAGCATGCTTTGCCAGTTACAGTTAAATAAAGAAACAAAGACCTCAACGTGTAATATATTTATTATCATTTGTTAGGTTTCACACCCCAAATGACTCCCCAGAACACAATGACATTTTAAGGTTATACACTGTACACATTCACTGTGACACCAAACAAGGCAAACAGCATACCTAGTTGCTGTAGCTTATGGTCCAATAATATCAGAAAGTGAAATGTTCTTTAAAGACTCTCCTGCCGTAGGCTGAAACCTGATTTGGATTAGAACTTTTTCTTTCCTAAATTTCTTTAGTTTCTTACATGTCTAAGGCCCCTGAAGAAACACTGGCCACCTGAAAAGAATAAGGAAGGGAATTTTGCAGTTCTAAAGTAGCCCTCTGGGGAAAACATCTAGAAGCATCATAATCACCGTAGTTCCCTGCACCCAGAGGTGACTCTTCTGCATATAAAAAAGATATCCAAACTCACACTTGGTGCAGATGCTGCCCAGCTCTTCTCCTAGGGTGTAAATCTCTCTATATCTGCCTTTCAGTGCACTCCATCTATACTTCTACATCCCCCATGTGTCTTCCTTGAATTCTTTCATCAAAGGCACAAAACACCTAGGAGCGAGAGCTGGTTCCTTGTGGTATCAGGACAAGGCTTCCTGGTGACAGATCTGAGTAAGATCACCTGAAAAGAGGAACACAGAAAAAAAGGTTGAAAAACGAGCTCTGAGATGTTGGAAGGAGAAAGAGCCATCCACAGAGACGGAGAGATCTGTAGTGAGCTCTGACCAAAGTTCAAGGGAAGGGATATGATCAGCTGCTTTAATAATGTCACTGGTATCTGGAAAAGGTGAAGTTCACAGCAGTGTAAGAGTGAATACTCTATCAGTGTGGGTTGAAACCACAAAAAGAGGCAAGGAAGGCAAAATAGGAAGTATAAACAACTCTATGCAGACATTTTGCTGTAAAGACTTGCTCAGAAATAAAGAAGTTGGAGGCAAATGGAGCAGGTGCCTACAGAGGGCTCTTTGTTTGCTTTTGAGAGCTATTTGAGAACTTTGCTTGCATAGAAAGGGATGGAGTCCAGGGATGGGAGTCAGTGTAACCAACACTGCTCAACTTGTTGGGCTGATACTCAGATCTCCATTTTACCCTGAAGTTTCACAACGAATCTCTAATTTGGTGGGCCAGTCATGCAGCCTTCAATAACTCCATGGTTTAGTCCTCTCCGTCAGTGGTAAAACAGCATAGCAGTAGAGGTGCGCGTTTGTTACTAGAGTTTAGGGTTGAAAACCCAGGCTCCACAGGTCCCAAATCAAGGAGGCAAATAGTAGTGAAGGGCAGGAAAGGAACTTTAATCAACATGGCCATTCTGGGAAGGGCACATGGAGGTTCAAGATCTACATTCAAGGGGCCGACAGGAAATTTGAGTTTTACAGAAAAGGAGAACAAAGGCAATGGTTAGATGTCGGGTTAGCTGAGGGTTTGTGCAGCTGGCAACACAGCTAATCCTGTCAAAGCTGTGGTCTGTTTGACTGTTAGCTTAGGTCTGGCTCTGTGAGGTTTCTCTGGAAAAGTCTTCATGGCTTGAGGGGGCCGTGTGGTTCCCATTAGATAATTGCTTCTGTGTAGTGGAAGGTCTCATCATGGGGTGATCTGCCAGGCTCTGCTTTTCCTGGAATCTGAGGTGAGTGTGGTTTAGGGCAACAACTGTAGATGTCTTTGCACTGCTCCAGGGGTTCTGAAAGGGGATGTTATAAAAGCTGGCAATTGACTATCCCTACAAATCTTGGAAATCCCATAGTTACTCTGGTTTTGCTGTCCTCACTTCGAGGAGGAATGAAATAGTTCAAGTAAATTGAGGGCTAATAAGCTTTGTATTACCGGACTTTAGACAGACACTCCTTAAGTGCTTAATAAGCCTGTGGGTGGGGCTGAGTGAGAATCTGACCAAAGTGTTAAGGTAAAAGGAGATAGATATAAAATGAAAGCAGAAATGCCAGGCTCTATCCTGCTTTTTGTTATGATTTGGGCATCTGCAAGCACAGTCTTAAGTCTCTGTTACAGTTTGAAGTCTACGCACTATTATAGGCCAGTGGTAGCTCTGTTCTGGGTCAGCGTGCAGGGTGACAGGGCAGATCCGTATGACCTTCTCTCAAGGCGGGGATAACAAGGGAGGACATGCTGATGGATTCTCTGTGTATCTCTATCTTGTCTCCCATGGTTTTTTTTTTTTTTTTTTTTTTTGTGCTGGGGATCGAACTCAGGGCCTCACACTTGCTAGCTCTCCCATGGTTTTGAAGCACACTCAAGACAGCCCGCTTCATCATCCCACAAGAAAAGTGACCATGGACTGATGTCACCTGAGAAGCAGTACCAGCCATGAGAACCCAAGCAGGTCATACAATTAAAGCACACAGCTGAGAATCAAATACCTCTAGCGTAGTACAAATTACTCTAAACAGCAACAACAAAATCACTGTGTGACCTTGATTGTGTTATTTCTGGACCCAAGTTTACCTATAAAATATAAATTAGGGCAGGGCAAGACAATAGCGAAGGCTCCCTTTCTTTCACAGGTAATAGCTCTATGATGTACGAATATTGGCTGGGTTGTGTGTCTCCAGCCACAGCTTTGAACCTTAGCACCACATGAGTATCATCCAGGAACTTTAAACAGTTCCAAGGTCAGGACACAGATGTCACATCCTGTGTTTATAAAGCGGCCCTGGGGATTCTGAAGTGCAGCCTAGGTTGAGAAGCACTGATTCAAAACGGTGCTACTCACTGTGCTCTGTAGGCCAACAGTGTAGGCTTCCCTGGCAGCTGGTTAGAAATGCAGAATCATGGATTCAGAATTTACATTTCAGCTGGGCATGGTGGCACACACCTGCAGTCCCAGAGCTCAGGAAGGTAAGGTGAAACCACCAGTCTGGGGTCAGCCTGGGCTATGTAGTGAGTTCAAGGCTAGCTTCAACTACAACAAGGTTTCCATGTGTTTTGGATGCCTATGAAATTTTGAGAGGCTGCTTTAGAGATTTGCAGAAAATTGGAGCCAATGAATTTTGAGACTTCCAAGGAAATGTTGTGTAATACAATTACAACACCAATCAATGCCTGAGGGAAGAGTCCAGTGTACATTTCACAAAAGAGTAAATAGCAAACACAAGAAAACATGTTTAATCTATTTCCTTTACTAGGAAAGGATGAAAATTGCAGCTAAAAGTGTTTGCCCTCTGCAAATATACCTTAAAATTTAGCTTTCCACATGAAGATTTCCTCTCCACTCCCCATGTAATTTTTAGTATTGAGAAACACCAGATTAGAAATAATTTAAGTGTTTCAGAGTAGGGGCATGGTTAAAGAAACTTTACTGTGTTCACTGAACTGATTTTCATGCAAGGGTTTTGGATGCATGAAAAAGACTCAAGTCGATATTTGGTAAAAAAAAAAAAAAAAAAAGAGAGAGAAAGGAAAAGAAAAGACAAAACAACCCAGAGCCTGATGAAAACTGTATAACAAGCACTCCCCAAATAAACTATGTAAGGGGAAAAGATGAAAGAATATGTGTTTAAGTGTTGATAATGGTTATCCACAAATTGTAGATATTTATTTTCTAAATTATTCTTCGATGATTTCATCTATCCCTCCTAGAATTCTTCTTCTTCTTTTTTTAATCTTGTGTCCTCTGGTCTTCAGCAACCATCCACAATATAGATTGAAACATGCCAATCTCCTGCGACTATACTCAAGTTTCACAGAAATCTGATAAAAGAAAAAAAAAACCACACAGCATGATGGCTACATGGTAAGGTTTACGTGTTTATGTGACTTGATAAGATTTCTGTTGTTGCTTATATTTTCTTCAGATCAGGTTCTGCTTTGGGGTCTTAGTAATGGGCAACCAGTGGTATGTGGTTTTCTCTGAGGCAGGGTCAGAAACTGCTGTTCATGTGCAGAGGCAAGATTGCTGCTAAGAAAATACAGTTAAAGAGAAAATCTCCCAGCTCAGAAAACCTTTTCACGAAGGTTGGAGAGAAAGAACGCAGTCTCATTGAATAATTAAACCAGAATGCTGTACCTACCACATACGACCACTGAAGGACTGAAAAGACAGAAAGAAATTTCCCTTGTAAGTAGTTAAGTAGGTACAACCTGTTATCTGTGTTTTCAAGATAAACAGTAACTAGTTGGTCCTTAAGCAAGAGGACTTTACAGCAACATTTGTCCAATTGGATCATCCTAGATTCACCTGATAGGGTCGGCTTTAGCTCAAGGTTACTTCCTCACGCCGGACTTTTCATCCGTCTAGATTCACCTGATAATTGGTGGGAGGGGTTTGTCTAAAGGAAAAACAAACTTCTCCTATCTTTATGGCAGGAGGCAACCACCATGTTATCTGCACTTGGAAACTGGTAGAGAAGGGAACTATCTTTCTTGATGTTTAAATTTTAAAGAGAAGGCTCCAGGGCCTTGAAAACGACATTCCTGGGCCTTAATGTTGTCAAGAGACTTATTTGGTTTTTAAAAGACTTACCTATATTTCAAAGAGAAAAAGACCTCTCAGTGACAAGTCTTTTAAAATACTGAATGAATTAAATTGTTTTTAACATTTACCACTCAATTCTATAGTCACATCTGTATATAGATATATGTATATATACATGTATATATGCATATATTTAGTGCACACCTGTATTCTCAGCACTTAGGCTGATGGACGAGGATTATAAATTTGAGAACTGCCTGGGCAATTCGATGAGAATGTGTCTCAAAATAAAAAAACAAATAAAGGGCTGGGGATGTAGCTCAGTGGTAGAGTTCCCCTGGATTTGATCTCCCAGTACCTCAGGAACAGAACAAAAACCAACTAAACCAAATCAAACCAAACAAAATCAAATGCATGCATCAAAATGAGAGGGAATGTAGCTTTAAGATTGGATAACCTCTTTAGTACAAATGACCCTTAATATTTCCTATTTGGAGCTCTAGAATTATTTCCAAAGCAGCTCATGTGATTGTTTTCTTTCTAAAATGAAGTCAATAGGGCTTTGATTTTATTCAGAGTGATTTAACCAAGTGAAATGGTGATTTTAGGATTAGTAAAATCTGGGGGCATGCTCTTAGAAGTAGGAAATGACAGAACAACTTTTTATTTTTCCTTTTTTTTTTTTTTTTTGAGACAGGGTGGCACTATGTAGTTCAGGCTGGCCTTGAGCTCACTCTATAGCCGAAGCTGGCCTTGAACTTGTGGCGATCCTCCTGCCTCAGCCTCCCAAGTGTTGGAATTTTAGGCGTACACCAACACACCTGATGGATAGAAGGACTTTTAAAGGCAGAGTTGTCTTGAAAAATCTCGTTTAGGAAAGTGACTTCTCAACCTCAGGACCACAGTGTTGTTTCTGATGACTTGAATACCATAACAGAATCCCCAACGAAATCCCATTCTGTTCTGTTCTGTTCTGTTCTAATTTATTCATTTGTGGTGCTGGCGATTGAACCCAAGGCCTGCCTTTGTACTGATCTGTATACCTACCCCATTTTTATTTTGAGACAGATTGAACTCGAACTATAGGCACGTGTTACCAGGCTCTGCCTTGTTTACCTTTCAATTAGAAAAATAAACTATAGAATAATAGTCAAATATCTTAAACACCATCCTGACCCCTTTCCTTCTTACACAAATCAAATAGTTGAACATGATAATTGGTTGGTATGTAGGCAGGGACTGTGGTCTGGGTGTCAGGAGCCATTTTATCTCTTGTGGTATTAGACTGAGCATAGATGGGCTTGAGTTACCTCCTGGGCTTCATCTCCATCTCCAGTGGACCTCTGGCCGTTGGCGTAAATCAAACGAGCTGTGCATCTTTGATTATGAGGTGCTCCACTAGAGTCCTGTACAGTAGCTGCTCCATTTCTTGCTAACCTTAGAAGCTTTTCCTGGACCAGAGTTGTGCTAACTCTTCTAAGATGACAAACGGAGCTTCCACGTTTGTCTCTTCTCATTACCTTAAAATTTATGGTGAAAATAATTTTCAAAACAACTAAGTAAATAAAAACAGAGATAATGGGGGTAAGCATCAACTAATGAGAGGTTTTAATAAATACCATAATTTGGGAGAAATGAAAGAGTAGGAATTTGCAATCTGAGGTGGGACCATACAGGGATGGAGGGAGTTTCCTGCCATGAGAGACTCAAGAAATTGACGACTCGGGGCTGGGGACTTAGCTCAGTGGTTAGAGTGCTTGCCTTGCAAGCATGAGGCCCTGAGTTCGAGCCCCGGTACCAAAAAAAAAAAAAGAAATTGACCACTCGTTGGTAGAGAAAGCCAGAGTGTTTGTTTGAAAGTCTACCTACGGAATGTCTGTGCCAGTTAGTTTCATGTTCCCTGTCTTATGTCCCATTTGAGGGTAGGTGGCTTTAGTTTATCTCTGGAGTGCTCGCTTCAGCAGCACATATACTAAAATAGTTTATCTCTGGAATAAAAGCTGAGGATTTTTTTTCTAAAGAAGTTGAAAACTCAGGAAAAATTCATAGCTGGTAGGGTATGTGCAAATGCTTGCGCTTCTGCTTTTTCACCCTTTATTCTAAAGTAATACTTCTTAATGGATAAACACTACCAAATCTACAAAGTTGTTACTAAGCTCTCTTCTTCAAGGAGAAATTGCTGGTAAAGTGGCTTTGAGTTTATTATTTTATAGCCAGACGACACTGAATCAGTAGCTCCAGAAAAGATACTTGAAGATGTACTGGAAATAAATGGAGACAAGAAACAAGTAGGCAAAGTGTATGGGATTTAAGAGAGAATGGAACTCAGGAGCAAAATCTGTCACCATGGAGGGCACAGCTCATTTGAGTTTTATCTCTGTAGTGAAAAGACGTATCAGGGTGGCTCTGGGTAACAGACTTAGAAAGCAATAAGCCACCTGATCAATAGAGTCTACAAGCTACAGCAGTCTCTCCAGGGATGGAATAGAGTCCACAAGCTAGAGCGGTCACCAGACAAAGCCTGAGGAAGTTTCCACTTTTTTCAGGAAGTGTCAGGGACAGTCATAAAACAATTTATTAACCCTAAATTTAAATTTAAAAGTACACACTCAAGGAGGAAAGAAGAAACATGGCAGTGGGAAGGGAGCGAGACCCTGAAACTCATCAAAGCCACGTTTGCCCTTGGCCAACTCTGCACCTAGGGACTCTGTGCCCCTGCCACAGCCACATGCCAACTCCAAGCCTGCTTGGCATTTTGTTTCTCCTCAGCATGGGGCACCAGAGGCGCCAACCAACTGACATGATCATGGATGAGGCCAATTCCCTGGGACGAAAGGTAAACCCAGGGGGTCAGCAGCTCCAGGGAGAAACAAAGAACCAGGCTAACCAGGCTATCCCCAAGAAAAGCCCATGGCTACCGTAAACTGCAAGAACAACATGGGTTTTACTCTGAAAGTCACTCCTTCCACACAGCAGGCTAGAATTGGAGAAGAAATCCAGGGCCGCACCTGTCATATTTGAGAGGGTTTAATCAGGAGTCATATTGGGATGGGGTTGTTTAAGACTGAACCACAGAAAAACTACAGAACAACTGTACGTCAGGGTTTCCAGGGTTATCCTACCACAGTGACTGGGTGCGGGATGGCCACAAGAGACAGCTGTGGAGAGGATGCATGCTAGACACAGATCCCCTAAGAAATTTAGGCTCAGAATGGGGAGGATATGAAGCCCTGCCCTCCATGACGAGAAGTCAGACACAGTGTATGTGGCTTTCAGAGGTGACTGGATCTAAAAGTGTTGGTATTAAGCCCAGCAATCTGCTTGAACCCCCACACCACTGCCTAAAACTAACACAGAGATCAGTGGTCTGATTGGGCAGTTGCGGTAGCCTGAGGTATGTGGACAGAGGGACCTCTAGAGCAGGGGAGGGGATGGCTCACCAACCCACAGATCATAAAGCTGGGTGGAGAAAACTGTGACTTGCTGGATTCCAGAAACTGGAAGAAACCATTCATTCAAAAATACAGAGAAAAGAATTTTGGACCCATTTTTTTCTTCATTTTTTGGGGGGAAGGGTGGTAGTTTTCCTTTTAGTTTTTTCTTTTTAAAATTTTTGCTCTATTTGTTCTCTGTCCTTTCTTCTTTGCTCTTTTTCTGTTAGTTTTATCTAATTCTATTAATTTTTTACTCATGGATAGGATACTTTGTTTTACTTTTCTCTCTTCCTTCTTATAGCCTATTTCTTAATTTTTAAAATTTTGTCTCTTTCATTTTCTCATTTCTCAACCCCTCTATCTTTACTAGTATAACCATTAAATTTTATTAATCTTTAGAGAGTCAATTCTATGCTATTACTGTTGCATTCTTTTCTATTGTTAGTGAAGGTGTATGTGTTTGTTATAGCTTATATCTAAATGTTCTCCCACAGCCTCGTGTACTCATAGGTGGAGCTTTTCAAAGGTAACTGCATCTAGGGTTTGGGAATGTGGATTAAGGGTGTGTGATAACTAAATTAATCCATTGGTTGGTTTAGCATAGTTCTGGGTGTGGATAATGGGAAGGCCCACCCTGCCTGTGTGTGGCATCAACCAATAGCGTCGTAGCCTGGATGCGATAAAAGGAAAAGGAAGGCCTGCTGTTGTTTGCTGCTTTCCATCTGCTGTGCCATGGACTGTTTCTCCTCTGCCATGCCTCCCTGCCTTGGACTATGAACTGAAATCTCTACAAACTGTGAGCTAAAATAAACCTTTCCTCCTTTAACTTGTGGATGTTGGGTATTTCATCCCAGCAATGAGGAAGTAACTAAAACAGTGTCACATTTAGTAGATATTTACTGTATGCCTATTTACTGTCTTAGTGTTTATACTATAATTATAGATCTGTGCTCTATAGTGAAGTAGTACATTATTGGTTCTTACAGCATGTCAATATCCAGTTTGTCTTTGATGCTATTATTGTTGCTGATTTAGTTGCTACTGCCAGGGTGGTATAGTTGCTATTAATTGGTTTTCTCTGTATGTCAATGTCTACATGGCCTTTGTGCCATTAATAATACTGCAGTCTGTTTCCAGAGAACTGGAGGCTGAGCCAGGTAGACTGCATTTTCCCCTCGCAAATAAATG
Source organism: Hystrix cristata (assembly GCA_004026905.1). Lineage (NCBI taxonomy): Eukaryota > Metazoa > Chordata > Mammalia > Rodentia > Hystricidae > Hystrix > Hystrix cristata. The sequence goes on along the minus strand of PVJO010018498.1, from coordinate 24,704 downwards.
GAAGTAGTTGGATTTTCGTATACAAGCAAAGGCCTGTCTTTAGCCATACCCAGAGTACATCACTGAAAATTAGACACAAACTAAAGAGGACTCCATAGTAGCAACAAAATCTTTCTACTATAATCAATCCATAAACCTCACCAAAAAAAAAAATAGAAACATAAGATGACAAAGCAACAAAATACCACAAAGACTACCCTACCAAAGCTGATCTCCGAATAATTGATGAGGCAGAAATCAAAAGCCACATGGTTGAGTTACTACAAATGATAAAAGAGGAAATTAAAATATGGATCAATGAGGAGCTCAGTGAGCTCAAAGAAGATATAACTAGAAAATGAATTTAAAAAACAAAATGATCAGTGAGTTTACAGAAGAAATTACTAAAAAATTACCTAAACAAAATGATACAAAACATTAATAACCACTTTAGCAAACAATTTGAGTCCATGAAAAGATATCAAGCAGAAATCCAAGAGATTAAAAACTCTGTTGAAAGTATTGGCAGTGAAAGAGACCAATGTGAAGATGGAATTTCAGAACTATAAGCTAGAGGTGATGTCAGTGACCAGTTCGAGTGATGCCTTAAAAACAATAGAACGTAATAAATGGCTCCAATAGCTGCTAGATGATGTAAAAAAGAGGACTAACCTTAGAATAATTGGAATTAGTAAAGAATCACAAAACAACACAATTGGTATAAATAGCCTGTTTACTGAAATAATAGCAGGAAACTTTCCAAATATGGTGTTTTAGTTACTTTTCTTATTGCTGAGACAAGTTATCCAATACCTAAAGTTAAAAGAAGAAAGGTTTATTTTGGCTCACAGAATGTAATGGTTTCAGTCCATAATTGGCTGGCTCCAAAGCAGGGTGGCATGTCAGAGGGGCATCATAGAGGAGAAAAAAACAGTTCATGGCATGGTAGGCAGGAAGCAGGAGGCAGCAAAAGCAGAAGGCACCAAGCAGCAGCAGCAGCCCTCTTTCTGTCCCTTATATTCTATTCGGGTTACATGTCTTCAGGGCAGGTAGCACTCATACCCATATTGGGCCTTCGCATTATCTACACACAGAACTGTGCCAAGTCAATCACTGGACTAATTTAGTAACCACACATCCTTAATCCCAGCATCACACACTAGATCCAGCCACTTCTGAAAGCCCTACCTATGACTGCATGGGGCTTTGTGGGGACACCTAGACACAAGCCATAACATATGGAGAAATAATTCAACATTTGGATAAGTGAGTCATATCGGATCCCAGATAGTCATGACCAGAAAAGAACCTCCCAACAACACATCATAGTCAAAATTCCAGAAGTCCAACACAAGGACAAAAATCTTAAGAAGCTGTCAGAGAAAACCAGTGAATCACTTATAGAGATAAACCAATTGGAATTACATCAGATTGCTCAACACAAACTTTAAAGTCTGGGCAAGCTTATAGTGAAGTGTTTCAAGCCCTAAAAGAAAAAAAAAAAACTTCCAATGCAGATCAATCTATCTTACAAAGCTATATTTCAAAATTGATAGAGAAATAAGATCTTTCCATAACAAAGAGAACCTTAAGAAATTGTCAGCCAAACCAGCACTCGAAAAAAAAAAAAACTCTCAAAGATATCCTAGAAAAAGATACCAATCCTAAAATTCATATGGAATCAAAAGAGTCCAAGAATAAAATAGCAATTCTGGGCAACAAGAGAAAAACAGGAGGCACCACAATCCCAGATTTAAGTTATATTACAAAGCTACAATGTTTAAAAACAGCCTGGTACCAGCATAAAAACAGACATGTGGACCAATGAAATAGAACAGAGGATGCAGAAAGAACTCCAGGCACACTGAGCTATCTGATCTTTGATAAAGGGGCCAAAAACTTATGCTGGAGGAAAGATAGAAGGTAGCCTCTTTAACTAATGATGGTGGGAAAGCTATGTCTATGTGCAGAAGATTGAATCTAGATTGATATCTCTCACCATGTAGTAAACTAAAATCAAAATGGACCAAAGATCTAAATGTTAAAACAGAAATAATCTGCTATAAGATAAAATAGGTAAAACTCTTTGAGATACAGGCGTAGGCAAGAACTTTCTGAACAGAACCCTGACTGTACAAGAAATAACATCAAGAAGCAACAAGTGGAATAATATCAAGTTGAAAATCTTCTGCACAGAAAAAGAAACAACCAACAGACTGAAGAGATAACCTACAGAATGGGAAGAAATATGCTAACTGTTTCTCAGAGGAATATTATCTAGAATATATGAAGAACTTCAAAAAATTAAGCCCCCCCCAAATAATAGACGCAGTCAAAAATGGGCAACTGGAATGAATACATACTTGTCAAAAAACAAGTATAAAAGGCTGATAAATACATTAAAAATGTTCAACATCTCTAGACATTGGAGAAAGGAAAATTAAAACAACAGTGTGACTTTATTTTACTTCTGAAAGAATAGTTATCATGAAGAAATCAATAATAAATGCCAGTGAGGCTGCAGGGGAAAAAGAAACTCTTTTACACTTTTGGTGGGAATGTAAACTGGTATAATCACTATGGAAATCAATATGGAAATTCCTCAAAAAAGTGAAAGTAGAAATTCCATTTGACCCAGCTATTTCCCTTCTAAATACATTCCTAGTAGAGTTAAAATTGTCATATTAAGGTGATACATGCATACTCATGTTTATAGTAGCAAAATTTATAATAGCTAAATCTTGAAAGTGGCCTATATGTCTAACAACAGATGAATGGATAAAGAAAGTGCGGTATTTGTACAAAGTGGAGTACTACTCCAGCATAAAGTGTATAAACTTGAGTCATTTCTGGGAAAATGGATGTACCTTGAGACCATAATGTTAAGTGAAATAAATAGACACACAAGCTTAAATATTACATGTTTTCTTTTACATGGGAAACTCAAAGTATAAATAAAGAACAAAATGAAAGATAGGTAATAAGAAATAGGGAGAGAGATCTTTTGCAAAAGGAAATGGACCAAGAGATGGAAAGAAGGATTAGGGAAGGGAGGGGAAGAATATGAAAAAGAATTAAGATATACTGTGTAAATTTACCAGTTCCCCACAATGAATATAATCCTCATTCCCCACAATGAATGTATATTGCAAACATGAATGTATTAGTTACTTTTCTAGAGTCAATGGTTTGCAAGAGAGCAGATGTAATACAGGACAAGTATAATTTACAGCATTCACACACACAATTACAGGAAGAGTGCAGATTGGCTGTCTATACACTGGAGACCTGAAAGATCCAACCAAGGACTGGGAGTCCATGGGAAAGTTCGGTGCACAACCATGTCTGTACTAAAAGGCTGAAGAAATCTATAATGGAACCAGGATATGATGCTTGCAGCAGAGATGAAGGCCAGAGATCTCTTGAAGTGAACAGCAGCCATTCTCGATGACAGCAAGGCCCCAAGCTCTTTCTGCGACAGGAGCAGCCAAGTCCCCTTCAGGAGAACCAACCACAGCAGCCTTTCTCCTGGAAAACAGCCTGCCACTATCTTCTGCTCCCATTCTCCTCCATGTTGTGTCAGCAACAATCCTCAGGTGGATCCTCTACACCCAGAACCACACCAAGTCAGTACAGCTGGGCGTTCCTGCTCAAGTTGACCACAGCAAGTCCACCACAATGTAGTAATATAAAAATAAAAATTGAAAAATTACACTCTCAAAGAAATACAGAAGTGGGGGAGACTCATTATGATCTGGAGCTGGGTGTATTGAAGGAGTTTGGGGTTGTCTTTAAGACGGGCGATCTAGGCTGTGTATTCCTGCTGTTTGTCAAGTCACTCATCTAGGTGGCTATGTTACAGTATAAATCATTTACATGTGTTTGGAGTTGAGATATGCCGCCCACTAATATTGCTGTTTTCTTGAGAATAAGAGCAATTTACAGGTTGTGATAGTTAACTGATTGTGTCAATTTGAGTAAGAAATGCCAAACTAAATTGGATCAGCATAGTTCTGGGTGTGGCTGAGAAGATTTACTGAAACTGTAAGACCCACCCTGGGTGGACTTGTGATTTGAATGGTATAAAAGGGAAACAAAGAGGGAAGGCTTGATTTGGTTCTTCATAGCAGCTCCAGTCTTCACCTTCACCTTGGACATGGTCTCCTGGCTTCCGCTCCAGACCCTTTGGCCTTCCATTGCAGACCCTTCAGCCTCTGGATACGGACTCTCAAGGGACACGCCAGTGAGCTCCAGGCCTTTGACTGGATCCTTCAGATCTCCAGCGTGCAGGCAGACCTGTTGCACTCTTGCACACCTGACTCTGTGGGCGTTCACTGTAAGCCAGTCTTGTAAATCCTTATATATTAGTATATCTTGAGTTAAATCTGTTTCTCTAGTAAGCACTGACTGATACATAGGTGCGAAAGGCCACTTGGCAGGTGAAAATGAATTCCTCAGGCTTGTTGTGTCTTGGGAGAAGAGAAAAAAACTTAAACTGGGTTGGAGTTTTTCTTAAAACTACAATTTTAAAATTTCCATTTTCCTTGTCTCCTGTTTACCTATCTTTACGTCTTCTGTGCTACCTCAGAATAAATAGAAAGTTGGAAGGCATGATATGGTGAAAAAATTAAAAACGCAGAGATATTTAAAAACTTCACACACACAAAAATAAACAAAGCCTACATTCTGAAGCCAAGGTCCAAAAAGCAAATAAAAAGACCCCAAAAAGCCTTTTTTGGGCAACAGAAATAGTGTAAGAAGAGATAACCCATTAGAGCTAGACTATTTTAGGACCATTTGGGTGTGAGAGAGGGAAACATCACCCTAGGGCATTGTTTGCTGTTTTACTGCTCAGTGTTTTCACAGCCATAGTAATAAAAAAAGTTCTTTACTGATTTTCATTTTTAAAAATCAACATGCAGACCAAACAGAGCAGATTTAAAGAGAGTGGGGATTAACCTTAGCTAAATGAGCTATCTTGAACAGCCCATAGTAAAAAAAAAAATCTCTTGGGTGGCAGGAAAACCCTTTCTTAAAGACATGAAAAGTGTGAGCTTTGTGGAGCAGCTAGAAATTTGATTAGAAAGGACTTTATCTGTGTCACGGTCATGGGACAGTTTCTTTGTATTGTAGGGACAGGTTTGGAGTTAGGATGTTAATGATGTGCTTCCAGGGTTGGCAGGGACTAGGAGTCTCAGTATATTGAGGCTCCAGGCCCTCCTGTGACCCTCAAACACTCTAACTCATTTTCTGAGGGATCAGATCTTGGGAGCTGTGTTTGCTCTACTTTCTGTTGCATGTTTTGCTCTAATTGCTGGGCTCTACTCTTCATTAGAGTTGAGAAAATGCTTACTACTTCCATAAATACATGTCTGTGTATTTTATTTCAGCGGTTTATTATACAACAGGGTGTTCAATTCCTCACAATAGAAGTATCAGACCAAAAATTTAAACATTAAACTTAACAATGTAAAAACAAAGATGCTTCTGACAAATATTTGACAAGTAGAAGGGAAGAGAAGGTAGAAAGAAAAGGCAAGTGATTCTAATATTCTAATCTTTCAAACCAGGAATTCTGGATATATTCTAGATAGGTAAAATAAGAAGAAATAGTTGGAATATATTATCTAAAGTTGCAGATACTCAATAAAAGATCTAGTCTGCAAAACAGAGCTAATGAGTCAAAATCCTAAATGTGAAGGATGACAGAATCTGTGCTTTAAAAAATTTCTGATGTAGCAAGTTCATTAATTTGAAACAATAAATCTGGATAGAATCACTTAATATTTGGTAGATCCTCCCATTTCACCTGTGGATAATTTTGTTAATTCATTTTTCTGAATATTTGAGGTAATATTGTGTATTATATTGTGTGTAACAACAGGATCCCCGACACCTATTGGCTTAAGCAAAAAGAGAATGTTTCTTAGGCTCAAAACTTCAAAGGTTGATTTTGACTTTAATAACTATTTAATCCAGAGTGTCTAATACTTTCACCAACTTTAAATATATTTGGAAATTAAAGCCTCCCATCGACTATAGGAAGAAAAGTCCAAAAATTGTTCTTATTAGTCTATTTTTCATGATGTGCCAAAAGGATGAGGCACTTTAATCTGATCTGGTTCACTTCTCTGACTTACACAGATGGAAGTCAGCCCACTTGGGACAACACACGGGGATGTTCCCCTACAAGAAGAGGAAGTTCTATTAGCAGAAGAGAAAGGGGAAGGAAGGACATGTGCTGAACAGAGAAAAGCAAGAAATGGGCAACACATGCTGCAAAATTCCACTTTTTGCTGCTTTCACTCGATGTTGTAGGCTTATCATTTTTTCGTGTCACGTAGTCTTTGAAACACTGGTATTTTATGACCATATAATAGTCAACTTTGTATTCATACTCTATTGGCTATCTCTTACTACGTAACACATTATCCCAAAAGTGAGCAGCGTACATCAGCAAGCAATATATTATCTTATACAGTTTTTTAGCATGAGGAATCTCAGATGGCTTAGCTGGGTACTTTTGGCCCAGAGTTTGTCATAAAATTGCATTCAAACCATCAGCTGGGAGGTGGAAATTGGCCAAAGTATCCAAAATTCCACTTATGAAAAATGAATTAAATCCTAGAGATCTACTTTGTGGCATAGCGCCTGTAGTTAACAACACTACTATATCAAATATTTAATTCTAAGAAGGTAGGTCTTATGTTAAATGTTCTTGTAAAACAAAAAGGACGAGAGGATGTTTTGGGAGATAATGGGTATGTTTATGGCATTGGTTGTGGTGACAGTTTTATGGATTGGTATTTACCTTCAGGACACATTATGATGTATGTGTTAAATATGTACGAAAAACTAGTTATATTGGTGGAAACCTGTAATCCCAGAACTTGGGAGCTGAGGCAGGAGGATTGTGGTTCAGGTTCAGCCTGGACTACATAGACATGTCTTTAAAAGAAAGTACAGCCTTGAATGTACTAATAATATTGGAAAAAAATTTTTTTTTAAAAAAAGATTTAACCGGGAATGGAGTATCTGCTTCTGTGCTGTCTCGTGTGGCAATGGGCAGGAGGCTGGTGTTGCTTGCTGTGTGGCCTCTCCACAGACTTGCTAACGTGGCCTTTCCCAAAGTGAGCCTCCCGGGGGAGACAGCAAGAGCAAGAGGGTCAGAAAGAGGCTGTCTTTTTATAAATCTAATCTTGGAAGTGAAACAGTATCAGTTTTATGCTTTATTTTATTGGTCATGCAGACCTATTCTGGAGGAATGTGAACAGGAACTACACAAAAATGTGGATAGTAGGAGGCAAAGCTATTTGGAGGTCATTGTAGGGGCTGCCTACCAGACAGGAGTCTTATATTGTTGGGTAACTAGGTTGGTTCTAATTTGTCAAGAGTTTAACATTAAAATGAACTTTGTCAACAACTCTCACTTACTTTTTTCAAGTTATACATTTCTTTTTTTGGGGAGGCGCTGGGGATTGAACTCAGGGCCTTGTACTTACTAGGCAGGCATTCTATCACTGAGCTAAATCCCCAGCCCCTAAGTTATACATTTATGTACCTGAATTATTCACCAGAGTGTGTACTTATTAAAGCTCTCATACTTAGCAGTATTTTCAAAAATTTCCACCATAAGCAAGCACTAGGTTTAAAATTAGGAATATATTTTATCTTTTAAAGAATTAAAAATAATTATTAAGAACTCAGAAGATTAACAGCAATATATATAAAGGGTTAGGGTTACATGTAAGGCCCTTGCCAGGTCAAGTTTCTGATCCTAGACAATGGGGAAAAAGAAATGACTGGGTGCATTATCTCTTAACCCAGGAGAAAATTAAGTCATAGAGGGAAGACTGTTCAGATTTCTTGAATCCTGGAGGCTTAGCCTGGACTGATCAATTGCACACGTAGAAAAATGATGTGTGCCAGGGGCAGGATATAGATGAGTCTGATATTAATGCCAGAGGTTGGGGCCCTTTTAGGTCTAGTTGGTGGAGTGGGAGCTGGCTCTGGTTTCTTTGCTGTAGTCCATTTTGAACTCTTGTTGCAAATCTGTCTCTCAAGTGTACTCCTTTTCCTTTTCTTCTTACCCTATAATCCACCTGACCTTGACCTGAGTCCCCCACAGGCTTCTATACTCCTTGTTTGAGAACCACTGATGTCTGGGACTGATGTAATAGGGAGAGAAAGGGAGGGATGTGTCTCTGAATTCTACCCGAAGGGATTCTTTTCCTGGTCATTGGAAACCAGATATTCCTACTTGGAGTTTCATGTGCTTGTGCAAGAGGCCTTATCTTTCCCAGCGCTGCTTGCTTTTTCACTTCTGCTTCTCCAGGCAGCGCAGAGAACTTGCTTACGCCTAGCCTTTCTCTGTCCATTATATACTTCTCCCAAAAGAACTCTCCCTAAAGCCCGTGTTCCATGCTTCTGAGCCACTCTCCTCTCTGAGTGCTCAGATGATAGTAAGAAGCTGCTGTTTGTTGAGTGTCTTAATGTTTCAGGCATTTTACTAACTGCCTTAGGGTGTCTAACTTAATTTATTCCTCCCATTAGTCAGCAACCCTGTTAATCAGCTCATTATTCCATTTGCTTCTGAGGAAATTCTTGCTTCAGAGTGTTTTGATGCACCGCCCAAAGTTATCCAGCTAGTAACATGCAGAAACAGTATTTATACTCAGCTTTCCTGATTGCCATTCTAGGCCTTATTGATCGCAACCTTGCTTTCTCAACTATGAATTAAAGCACATGTTCTGAACACATGTGGGACTCTCTAACAGAATATTTGAAGTCGTGTTCATCCTGAATGAATTGGGAGACACATTTGAGAACCTGTTTCGCAGTGGTCCCATGTTGTGCGTGCCCCAACTTGGTGGGTCTCCACTAGCTGTCGGGAAAGGAGCAATGTGATGAACTAGGTCATACTGAGCAGCAGGCTGCTTCCTTAGCCCATCTGGTTTGTGTTTCGTTTTCCTCTGCAGAGTGAGCGGTGAAAGGCCTCAGTGTATGGAGTGCTTCAAGAATTTTCCTATTTTCCCTACCACTGTTTTCATGAGTAATTTTATCACATGAGATGGCTAATTTGACAGGCGCACTTTCTTTTCCTTTCTTTTTTCTTCATGTGTGAAGTACAAAAGTCCCAATTTTTGTATTTGTCTGCCCCATAGTGTCACAACCTACGTTTTTCTGCACTCTTGTGAATGTAGCAACCATATGATTACCCACTAACTACTTTCTCCTCTTTAATTCAGGTTTTTTTTTTGTTTTGTTTTGTTTTTGTTTTTTTCGTAAATGATGACAGTTAACCCAAAAGAAATGTGTTACTGGTAAAGTTTCAGGCTAGGATGATTGTCTGACTGCTCTGAAATCACACCACTCATATCATCTGGAGTGAGACCCCCTGACTTCTGGGTTATACACAGTCAGTACCAGCCTTCTTGGGGTTGTAAAGTAACTCGCTAGTCTGCTCACTAAGTCTGTGCTCCCTGATGACTCCTGGTTTCTGAGCTGCCAGCCAACTGAGACTTACACTTATCAACTTCCTGTTTAAGTTCAGGATTGGACTGTGACCCCAGAAATCTGCTTCCTTCTCTAAGGCCTGAGGAAGAGGAAGGGTGACTCCCCAGAGGAAATGGAAACTGGCAAGCCCAGATGCTTAGGTGGTTGGCTCAGCTCTTCTCACTGGGAGCGGACTGACCATGCCACGTTTAGATGTTGAATCTTAAATGTTTGAGAACCTGGGAGCAGAAGAGAGAGCTGGAAGAAAGAGGAAATCCATCAAACCGAAGGAGCTGGTGAAAGACTCTAGCATTGTAATCAGGGTTGGAAAGCCCACGTTCCAGACCCAGTGAGATAGGCGAAGAGGTGACATCCGCCCCAGGTTCTGGTCCATGAGCTCGCCCTCGAGTCTGATGAGGGGTTTTTATTTTAATTTTATGTTTATACCAAGTTACTAACTTTGGGTTTGTTGATTGTCTAAGCCATGAAATAGTGGAACTCTCTAAGTTGTTTCTGATATTTATTTATGTATTTATGGGAATCTTTTTTCAATTTCTGTTTATTATTGAATTATAATTGACAGGACAGTGTCGTATTATTTGAATGCACTGTTTCTCACTTTGCGCCCTGCAGAATGCTTCCAGTGCAATAGCCAGAGTAACTCTCCAGTCCTAAATAAGGTCACGCTGTCCCTTGCCCAGACTCTTGGTGACTTGTGTGAAGTTGGAAGTCCTCTTCCCTCTGACCTCCTGTCCTGCTTTCTCCTTGTTGCTCTTCACACATTGCTTTAGAGGAACCTTTTAACATGGGCAAGGACAAAGAGTGTAGACAACTCATGTCCGGGCATATTAATGCCAATACACTCTCAAATTTAATGCAGGTTAGTACAGGTGGCCTGTGTGAGGTTGGTCAATTCTCTGAAATTAAGTTTCCTCCTATGTAAGAGTGGGAGAAATACCCTCTTTGCCTGTGCTTTAAGATTTGAGGACTAAATGGGTTAATATATTTTGATTCTTTTATTTATTTGTTTTTTCAGTAGTTACCCGTCAAAGGCCTGCTCTGTGCCCATTGCCCTGTAGTCTTTGGGGGTTCTCAGTGAACAGAATAGGTAAGAACTCTGCCATCAAAGCTCTTATAGCACATTATATCAATTTACTCAGTTGTAATTTTACCTGGAAATCCAGCACATAAAATAAAAGAAATGAGCATGGGCTAAAGTTGTGTTGGGTTATCCCAACCCAAGCTTCCCAGTGGATGTTGGAAGATCTGTTTGAAAATAACATAAGAAAATATTGTCACACATGGATGAGATACACTTGGAGATGTTGGTGCCTCCTAAATTTGCAGTATTCTTCATAGTAGATGTTGTCATTGCCACCCAGTTTCCTTTGCTAGCAGGAGCACTTACCTATACTCCTAGTGGGAGTATTAGCCACTAGCAGCTCATGGCTGCCCCCATATCCAGAACTTTGTCCTTGACTCTTGGGAATCTCCTTGTCCAAAGATGTTACAGGTTACTTCCTTTCTTTGCCTTAAGTAGAACAACTCAGGAGTTCTGCATGGGACCAGGCTACCGCTGGGGTCTGGCTGAGTACTCATGCTTGCCTGGCCTCTTGTCCTGCCCCCCTCACTCCATGCACTTTCTCAGCAAAGCACCCCCATCTTAGACTGTGTTTCTTGGGCACACAACCCAAGACACATGTGTTTTATCACTTGTTCCATATGCAAAAATAAAGAAGCAAAAAGCTAATTAAAAACCCAATGAAAAATGCAGATGACATGTCACCAATTTCATCAACACTTACTGTTAAATCCCAACTCCAGCTTTCCCTCTTTATGTTAAGATTTTATAAATGTTGAAGTACCAGGAAAATGAATACCCTGTTGTTGAGGCCAGGCAACACAGGACTGAAATGGAGTAACTCCCTTGGGTGCAGATTTTGCTCTCTAATTTTCACTAGAGTTCAAGTAACTTAGTGAGCAGATGGACTAATTTCAGTCTGCTCTCTGATTTGGCCTCATCTGAGCGTATAATTCCATGGAGACTGTGTCGTTTTATCTCACACTCATCAAGGGAAAGTGTTGGAGTCTTAGGAGAATGAGCAATGGATGTGTTGCAAGTGTTAGAAAATCTTAGTTTCTGATTTTTAAAAAATTCCTCTTGAACACTTGCAAATGTCATATTTTAGTTCCACGGACAAGGTAGAAACACGTAAAGAAAATTTTATCTTTCATAAATTCTTTAAACTACTTTTGATGAAGACTCCATCCAGACGAGGTTTGGTCTGATGCAGATGTTGTTCACATTGTGGCTGAAATGCGCTAACTTGTATTATTTCGGCTTTGTCCGCTCTTGAAGTCAGGGAAGATCATGTGACTAAGCGGGGGTGATTTTGAGCACAATTATTTGCAGAAATTGAAATTTTTCTTGATCCCATCTTTCTGAAATATTCTAGGAGAAATTATGAGTGTATACATGTGTGAGTGTGTACTCTTGAGTGCGGCTATACAGCTGACCCTTTGCATCCATACCTGCAGCCTCAACCAATAGGGCCCAAAATCTAAAACAACCAGAACAACAAACCCCAGTCTATAGTGAACATGTAGTACAGTTAGAAACAATGGAGTAAAAAAAAAAAAAAAAAGAAAGAAACAATGGCGCTGAGGAAGTCACTCTGATCCGTTTAATTTTAAGCAGCACCACAGGGACATTCCTTTTTCCATGGTCCTGAGAGAGGTAGAGAATCACATAACCACAACTCAGGAGATCTCTGATGCTCTAGGTGGGAGCACATGCAGGTTGGATCTTCTAGCCTGAATTTCAGTCACCTTCACTCTGCTCAAACTTCATTAAGGGTTCATAAATATGTGCTGCATGTTATACATGTAATTAAGATCAGAGTGAATTCTGGGACTAGCATATTTGTTAAGAGCTGCTGAGATGACTCAACGCCCTGTCAATCATTTTCTGTCACTTACACCCAGAGATTCAGGGGAGGCCCCTGGACTGAGGTTCATATCCTTTCAATTCGAAAAGTCTGATTTATCTGGGGGCTGCTGTCCTATGCTGTGATTTATGTGCAGTGCTTTTACTATCCTGTCACCCTGCCACCACTGTTCTGTTTGTGCCCTATCTTTTGTCAGCATGGACTTGCCCTGAGCACAGCTTCCTGTGATCTTCAGTATGTGTAGCTGCTTTTCACTTGCTTTTCATGTGGTAATGCATGTACAGACTTTT
>PVJO010018498.1:0-11892 GCA_004026905.1 Hystrix cristata | reverse complement strand
CCTTGCTGGCCTTTGTGGCCTTCAGCAGAGGAATGTGGCTGCTGCCGCTGCTGAAGCAGAGAGAGGCAGAAACAGGCCTAATGGAGCCTTCTGGTTCCCTTTACTTGCCTGCCCATGCCTTCCACTGGCAAACTAACCAGGTGCTGAAGGCAAAGAACTCCACAGGATGTAGGAATGGAGCAGGATATAAAAGATGGAGATGGGAGGCGATCAGAGCTCTGGGGGTAAGTATCCTGAGGTGAGCCAGGCACTATGCAGGATGTTGGCTGAAACAAAGCAAGCAAGCCACAGTCCATTGTGGAGGATCAAACTCAGAAGGACAGTGTGATGAAGAAAGAGCTTATTTTCTAATCATGACCCACACAGTTACTGGCTTTTATTATAAAGAACAAATGACATTTTATAACAATCTAGACACCGCAATCCTTATGTTTAATGTGGCTTTTATGCAACTGTAGCCTGCGAACCTAAAACCTAATGATTTGTAATATCTTGTCTTTCTGTCCTACCGGATTCTGTCATGGACATGCAGGCCCCAACCCTTAAGCTATTTAGCAGCCTTCCCTCCTTGGCTGTGAAAACAATTACCCATAGCATTAAGAAATGTCAGTAGTACATAGCAGCAAAGAGGAGAGGCGTCCTCTCACATTCCCACCCTGTTCCACGTCCCACATAGAAGACAGTGACTATCCTGTCATCTCAAGAGGGGGCAGAACAACCAGCAACTGTACGAAGGAGGGTAAACCACACACCATGATAGCACATAGCATCTGCTACTTAAATTGTGAAACCAAAGCCACAGATCTGTGGCTGGCAGCAGAATAAACATCACGTGGTATGTGCGTGTATATGTGTGTGTGTGTATAGTGTGTGATTTGAAACACTAAAAGCAGAGAGAAATGTGTGGTGCACTCCTGTAATAGCCTAACCCTTCCTGCTCTCAGTCTGTTATGATAGGAGTAGGTGGGGAGGGGTACACGAATCAACCTAAGGTGGTCTTGCAGGGCTCCTGTCATTCCGCTATTGAAAGCCCCTCCCCATGCAGGCTGAGATCTCTGTCCGAATGCAATCCTCAAAAACTCATGGCTCTGTCTGACTTGCTGATTCTCTGTCCACTTGTGGGAGCAGCTCTCCTGTGAGAAGGGAGAATTTCATCCTAAATGTTACAGCTTAGTCTTAACTTGAAACTCTATTTGGAGAGTGAGGAAGAACTGCAATAATTTTTAATGAAAAAAAAATGTGAGCAGAATTGTGCTTTGGTCAAAGAAGATTTGTTGATACTAAAGATTTGTTAAAAACAGTAGCAAAAATGTGGGCAGAGCATCTAAGACTGCAAGTAGCTAGGAAGAGTGGCACATGTCTGTAATCCCAGCGCTCTGGGAGTATAAGGCAAAAAGATCATAATATCAAGCCCCTTTGGGGCAATTTAGTGACATAGTGAGACTCTGTCTCAAAATGAAAAATCAAAAATGGTTGGGGATATAGCTGAGTAAGAAGGCCCTGGGTTCAATCCCCAGTACTACAAAGAAATTCTTAACTTTAAAGTATTAGAAACAAAGTAATTCCTCTAGGGAAGGAAGGAAATGGTTAATGGAAACTTCCTGAGGAGTGTTCTTCAGGATAAAGGTTTTGACTGGAGGAGGACCCAGTGTGTACCTGACAACATCCTGCTGGGCGGGAGTCTCTGGGCTGGGGAACGTGGGAAGGTTTAGGGGTGTTAACTCCCTTTGCAAAGCCAAACCTGACAGAGATGGTGTTTGTAAGCTCCTTTTGAAAAGGCAAGTAACACAAAAAGATCAGAAAGCTCTGTTTGAACACAGACTGTTCCAGTTTGACTTTGTTTTTAGAAGCTGCTGTGTTTCTGTTCAAAGATGGTGCTTTTTAACTGTGTCCTATAAACAAGGGTTCGTGGTATGTGTCAGGCAGTACATCGATATATGCTTGTTAAACAAACAAGTTAGCTGAGGCTGTGTCCACAGACCTAGGGATCCGATGCCTACAGTGCAGAGTTCAAAGCTCAGTCCACAGGCTTCTTGGCTTTTATTTCTGGCAGCCGTCTGAGGGGAGAGCGATATACTGCCTCCTGCTAACCAGGGACGTGACAAGAATGAGGTCTTTCACGTTCCCGAGGAAATGTTTGAAAAACCTGTGTGTAGTTTGTCCTCTAGGGGTTTCTTAGCAAGAAATGAGAGACACAGCAAGTTGATAACTTAGGGCTTGCTATTTTTTTCCCCCCATAATTATGTAAATGGTAATTTTTTTTTCTTTTAAATTGGAGGTTTAAAGTGTCAGTTTTATTGCTGGAAAAACTGGATGGAAGAATACTGTTGGCGCTAAACGCCCAAACACAGATTCCTTTTTCTTTCTCCTATGAATTGAGTTAATTCATTTAGCTACTGAGAGTTGAAAAAGAGCCAGTGGAAATTTGGCTGGGCCTAAGAGAGAGAGAGACAGAGAGACAGAGAGAGATGGACAGATAGACACAGAGAAAGAGACAGACAGAGAGAGGAAGGATGGCAGGGAGTCACTGCCTCTGGGCATAAGCAGGTGGGAAGAAAACGAGAGAGGACAGGTCTAGGAGGAGGAGAAGGAGATGCAGGGCACTAAGTCTTCCTGCCCGTAATTATCTTCACAAAGTTTCCCCATTACTATACTAGAGAAACAAATGTCTTCCTCCCTCCTGGCTACACAATTTCTGCTTCTCACCTTTCTGTAGCAGGCACACACCACTACACAATGTTGGACCTGCATGCCTCTCCATAACTATTGATCTTCAGTTTTTCCCTCTACTGATGTTGTTAATTAGAGCCCTGTAAATTAGCCTGACAGAAGTTAGATAAGAGACAAACACGTTTATTAACACAAGTATGATGTAGGAACATGGGAGCACTCTGCGATGAGTAACTCAGAGGGATGGTTAGAACTTGAATTCATACAGCAACTTAGCAAAGAAAAGTAATCTTGTAGAGAAGTGGCAAAGCAGAAGAAAATGACTCTGGGCTGCTAAGCAGGTCGATTGTGGAAAGGTAAATAAATATGGGGGACTAATAGAAGATAAAGGCTAGTTAGCAAGTTTTGTTGTATAGATTCTTCTGGCACATTCTGTGAGCTGAGTCTAGAATGGTCTCTAGTGATTAAGAGGCCTCTATTCTTTCTGACAGATGGAGAGGCAAGGAATTTTTCTTGTGTCTGCTTCTTAATCAGTTCAAAATAATCAATATATACTAAAACAGCATATTTTGGGAGGTATATCCTGTTATTTCCTCTGAAGGAGAAAGTTACTTGCTCAACTTTCTCGTTCCTTTATTTGTAAAAAGGAAAATAACAATCTTTAGGCATCCTGAAAATTCCTGGGAATAATACATTTAAAACACAACTGTATTTAGTGAGCAGCAAGTACTCAGTAAATACTGCCTAACATTGGTAGCGTTCTTGCTGATAAAATCCTCTGGATTTCCCTAAGGCCCTTTGATTACTGATTTGAGCATAAGAGAAGTTATGGATACAGCCACAGTAGTTAAGTAGGAGATGTAGAAAGAAAATCTATTAATAAAATCCTCTTCCTTCTAGAAATTCTTGGAGATGGTGAGATGGTCACTGATAATGGCTAAATAGACCATCCATTGAGGGTAAAAATAAAATATTAAGAGATGCTTACTTCAGTGTGTATGCTAGTGATTGTGTCTCCCCGAGGTGGTACTTAGGCCTGAAGATCAGAAGTGGGTGGTGGGAAAATAAACCAAAAATTACAATAAAAGTGACAATTAAAGAGCTTTTCAAAATGAATCTGGGAGGCTGCTAAGAGGGCAGGACTTAGGTGTGATTCCAGCTCTGCTCAGGAATGTGAACTTTTATTACCTCAACCCCTATCCACAGGGACTTGGAGCAACTAGAGCAAATGGACAATTACGTTGTGCACAAAGGCTTAAGAAATGTATCAAGAGGCTACCAGAGTCTTGCTTAATGAACCTTTCCATTCTGTTTATATGTTACTTTCTTCCTTAGGTTATATGGTCCCCATTCCTTCTCAACCTTCAAACCCATCACAAGTCTCCCTTTTCCTGTCATTTACAGAGCACTGGTTCAGAACAATCCGAGCCTACATCTTCTTAAATTGCGGTTCCTAAGACCCCAAATAAAGTCCTTTATATTTGTGCAGTTTCTGAGTTTGGATTGACTGACTTTGATGTGTAAGACATTATTTGTCAGGCAAAGGGAGAAGATATATACATATGAATAGGATAAAAAATGAGATACCTATAGAAAAGATTAATATCAAAAGTCAGATTTGTAGGGAAAGCTCATTTTGGCTTGACTTGAAGCTGTAGAAATGACTGAGAGGAATGAGCAAAGGAAATGAGCAGAGGAAAATTAGCAGAGCTTTGTAGGGCCGATACTGAGATGGACAGAGTTAAGGCCAGAGATCATGCAAAGAATTGTCATCACTTTCACCACCAAATGCAAATATTTACTAAAACTCTAGATAATTTTTATCTTATATGCAGAACACCTCTGGATTTTGAAAAAAATACTGTTTACATGTAATAACCTATAAACATTACATAAAAATTCTAAGATGCCTGTCTTTGCTAGATTCCTGCACTGTGCTCCAACAGGACACAGTAATAATCAAAACGGAGTCGTTCATAGTGAGGTCCCATGTTGCTGAGACCAGGAGATAGAAGGTCAATAGGCAGATTAGGGCAAGGGCCTGAGTAAACTAGGATAAGCTTTCTTGGAGTGCAAAGGGCAAAGTGAAGTCTGCTTCCCTGACATCAGAAGCCTAGCAACAGTGGTAAATGCATAGTTTCATTTTTGTGTGCTCTCCAAGTTTAAGAATGGCACCAGAGGCACCTACCAAGAACAAACTGCCTCATTTCATGTGACCACCAAAATAGCCTGCCAAAGACTGCTTATGAGCCTCTGAATTGAGGCACTGCCACTATATCCTCCTTTGGAGCCCCTCTCAGCTAGTGAGAGCTTTTCTTTGTTTTTTCTGATAAACTATACCTGGTTTGTGGTACAAATTGAAACAACACTGTTATTGAGAGGCTCTGGGATAGAAGAGTAGAAAAGAGGGAAAATCCTTATATATCCAAATAGGGTGGTTGGGAGAGGACTGCTTTTTTCCCCTGTATGTTAAGAGAGCTAAGACATCAGCTAGTAAGACTTAAAGGCAGCTTGGGACTCCTTAGAGTTGGATTTTGTTAGACGATCTGGATGTCTAATGCTTATCACTGTTAATTAAGACAACCAAAAGCCATGTGGTTTTGCACAGATTTCTCCCACCAATCAGAGAGAACAGAGTACAGGCCTCAAAGAGAGGCGTGTTATGATGAGGAGTTGGGTGTTTTTATGTGGTTTTGGAGGTGGCCTCGGGATGAGTGATCTAGGATATATATTCCCACTGTCTGTCAGGTTACTCATCTTGTGGGTTAAGGTAGAATGTAAATGATTTACATGTTTGAAGCTAAAAGTTACTGTCCCATCCCTCATAGTGTACTTTATTGAGGATGGGGGTTGGTAGGCAAGAGTGCAATTTGTAGGTAAAGGGCATAGACCCAGAGCCCAGTTTGTGGGCTTATTGTCTTTAAGACCCTTAAGAATGTTTTTGTGTGTGTGTGTGTGTGTGTGTGTGTGTTTCCTGAAAGAGAAAAAGACCCGAGTATCTTTTGTGACAAGAAGCTACAGTTTTCTTAAAAGTACAATTTCAAAATTCTGAACTTCTTGGTCTCCTTTCTAACTATCTTTATTTCTTCTTATTTCAGTCAGAGAATGGAAATGTATGTGTGAAATGGAAGAGCTGAAATTGGGAGTGTGACCCAGAGCGGGAGACAAGTGATTGACCATTAGATGGTGCAGAGCCAAGGCCGGCAGGGGTGCTACTGACCTGATGAAACTTTCTAATTCTCCCACGGCCTTCTGTCATTTGATTCTCACAAGCCCCTGTGTTCTTGGACAACTGGGTGTGTGTCTTGTCGGGGGAGGTGGAGGAGTCAGTGCTTGAGAGGACATTGTGTGTGAAGACTGGAACAATTAAGTGTTGTGGAGGGAAGAGCATGTGGAAGGTACCGAAGGTGGCAAAAGAACTTACCGACAGTCTAGGAATAAAGAAAAGCTAAGAGTTTATTGATATATTGAAAGGCACATAAGTTCCAAGAGAGGCGTGCACCAGCAGGGCAAAAGGTGAGAATTTTATAACGGTTTGAGAACGCAAAAAGCATAGGGGACAATGAAAACAAGTGTCACAGAAGGCTTTATCTAGGTCATCTTATACTCTGTTTACCTCACAGGAGCTCCTTCATTTTGTCAAGAGTTATACATTAAAGGAACAAATTTGACATGGTCTGCTATTTGGGTCCTCACAGAAAGCCCTTAAGATTTGAAATGAGGACACTCATATGCATCAACTCCAAGAAAAGAGTCACAGGCCATTGGCGAGAAACATGTGTGCCACATTAAACGTGTGCTTATTATTTACTTTTGTGTGTAATTCAGCCTGTACAGAAGGTTATGGCCACTTATATGTGCTGGTTCGGAGAAACTTGATGGGGCAAGAGCCTGAGTTTACTGTACTTCACTGTAACTGTAGATTAAATGCACTGTAGATTAACTCATTTTCTGCCTGTTCAGCTTCTACATTAAGTTAAAAAAAAAAGAGCTATTACCATGTTTTTACCTAGAATAGTGGTGAGAGGTCAGATAGACTTTAGTGTACTTGAGTCTCTAAAGGCAGACTGGGGTGGGAGTCAAGTCCTAAATACGCACATTGAAGGCATGCAGGATCTGCAGCTGAGGTGAAGCAGTTAAGTTCTTTGGGCACAGAATTTTTGGCTGCCTTTGCAACTCGGTCTGACCACGTGACCGTGATGAGTATAGCAACACCAGAACAATGGACTCTATTTACAAATTCAAGCTAGTGTTGAGTTCTTAGGAAAAAAAAAAGAATCTAAAGCAGATTTTTCAAAACCATTTACCTTACAGGCCCCTTTTTAGAAAAAATACTTCTATATATTTCCACCATTTACTTAAATTACTTTAATGACATTCTTTCTTTGCTTTTCTTGGACTTGGACTTATTGAGATTCTTGGATTTGTCTCTATTTTTTTTTTTAATCCAATATAGAAAATCTTCAACCTCTATTTCTTCAGTTATTTTTTTCTGTCCCCATCCTACCCCAGTTTAAACAATAGCATATATAACTGGATTGCTTGAATTTGGTCTAGAGCTCGTTGGTACGTGGATGGTTTTTATCGTTTATCTCTGCTCTACTCCTTTTTCATGGATAATTGCCTTCCACAGTCTAGTATCTCATATCTTCAAATAATTGTTTTATATACTTTTTCTTGTGTTTTGTCTAACAGAGCATAAAACTAATCCCTCTTCAATCATCCCTAGTTGGATGCAGAACCATAAAGGGCTACTTCTAAAACCTCTCTCTTAAGAGTAAAGAAACTTCTCTTACCCAGAAACTTTACAAAATGTCTTCCTCAGGCTCATCGGTCATGAATGGTCATGGGTTCACTTTAAATCAAACTTTTGCAAGGAAGTAGCAATTTTTAAGTGATGCTTGAACCACCTGTCCCAGTGCCAAATCCAGAGGTGGATTAAGTTCTCTCCGAGACAGTTTCTCTGACTCAGCAATAATGATATTGTGAGCTGGATAATTCTTTGTTGTGATGGGTTGTCCTGAGCATTGTGAGGAAGATATTTGGCATCATCTTTGTTCTCTACCCACAGGTTGCTAGAAGCACCTATATCACACTTGTGACAATTGATATTGCCAAATGTACTTGGGGTGGGGAAAATTAGCTCCAGGGTGAGAACTCCTGCTCTAAGCTTACAGTGCCCTTGAGGAAGTGTGACTATCCAGTGAAATACAGAATAGTTACCAAGAGAAGGGGAGGCTTATATAGTTGAGGTATTGTATAATCTTTTGGTACTAATAATGGATGTTACAGAGAAATAAAATAATCAAACTAATTACATATACAAAAACATAATCCGTTATGGTTTGGGTACGATATATCCCCCAAAGGCTCACTACATTGAAGGCTTGGCTGTTGATGGACTTTGGGGAGGTGATTGGATCACCAGGGCTCATACTCTCTTTCACTGCTCCCCTGCTGCCATGAGGTAAGCAGTTTTACGCCTCCATAACCTCCACCACAATGTCTTGTTTCACTTCAAGCCCATGGCAATGGAACCAGATGACTGTGGATTAAACCTATGATAAAATCTTTCCTCCTTCAAGTTGTTTATGTTGGGTATTTTGTTACAGTGACAAAAAGCTAATTAACATAGAATCTAAAGCATAAAACCCAATAACATGTAGTCTGTATGTACTATTTGTATATTAGTAGATCAAATCTGTATTTATTTTATTTCTTTTGAAAAATTTTTAAGTTTAGTATTGTGTGACATCAGCAAGTGAATCCAGTTTGCTTTCTCTTATGATTAAGGTAGATGATAAACAGTGCTTGATAAATGTTGGGGAATTAGGAGATTATTTTGGAAATCTTCATTATTTGTTACACGTTATATTGTGTTTAAACATCAAGGCGTGTTGTCTCAGGCGGTCATTCAGGTATCTGTCAGGAATATTGTGAGAAGATGAACTGTGATCCATTTTAGCTGAGGCCCCGAGAAGGCTGCCCACTCACCCTGTCTCTGATATTGACTCACTGGGATGAGTATAGAATTACATGTTAATGGTTTTCTAAAATACAGTTGATGAGCTTTTAAAATTCAATGAACATATCAGTAAGATTCACTAGTACTTTCGTTTAAACTTCTGTCTTCTAAATAAAATTATTACATGAGAGCTCTTTTACACAAACACTTTAAAAATTATTATCTTGCCTAATATGCAAAATCTTTGTGACTCAATTATTCTTAATATTATTTTCCTTTTAAAATTCTAGAAACTGAGTCTCAAAGGCTTTAAACAATTTACTCAAGGTCATACAAGTGGTAACTAGAAGGACTGGAGTTTGGTACCAGATCTGAAACTTCTTACTCTAAATTCCATTTCCCCCTTGAATTTGCTTCTTTAGATGCACAGTTTATGAAACATTCTTTTTAAATTGAAGAGGTGGGGGTGGATTTACCCAACCGCTAGCAGAGCTTTGGGTCTCTAGAAACTCTGATGAAAACTTCTTGGTGAGCACTTGGGCACTACCAAATTGTCATTGTTTCTGACTATAGGTAAACACCAGGACGGCCTATGACTAACTTTGTGAGTGATGCTTATACAAACCACCTGCTTCCAGCCTTCTCTGGCAACCAGAATCCAAGCACAAGTTCATTATAGATCCCAGGAGATTTTTAAGCATAAGGAAAAGCTTTACTTGAAGGATAGTTGGACCAGAAGCATTGATATTATTTAAATATTTGGCTTTTTTTTTTTTTTTGGTGCTGGGAATCGAACTCAGGGCCTTGTGCTTGCAAAGCAAGCACTCTAATCACTGAGCTAAACCCCCAGCCCCCTACTTAAATATTTGTTAGAAATGAAGAATTTCAAGTCACACCCCAAACCTACTTAATCTCAATATGCATTTTAACAAGACCCTCCCATGATTCATGTAAGCATTAAAGTCTGAGCAGCAATTTACTGTATCTACATGTCCTTTGTATCTTTCAAAGTCCTCTGCAGTCTGGTTCTTTAACTCAACAGCAGATGACCTGGGCAATTTGGATAATTCCTACTGGGTGTTTCCAACCGTGTCAGCAACATTAAAGCTGTTGTTAGGGCCGATGGGGCTGATGTCTGCAAAGCAGACCTGCCTTAAATTCTTCACACCATGAAGTCATACAAAGGTGTGTACCTCTTAGATCAGTCTTTCCATGGCATGACTGCCTTGACAGGCACAGACTGGACAAAAGTACTGCCCCGGGGGACGGCCCTTAGTGCCCGATGCCTTGAGTTTATATTACTCTACGGGGATTAAATCATGACATTTTAGTGATTGATACTTGTGTGAGCTTCACAGATCCCATATTCATTCTGTAACTTCCCAGGAATGCAGATATTGTCTCATAGAATTATAATGATTTGAAGTTGATTTTCAGCTTTATTACTTACTAATTGTAAATGAAAGACAGCTCATTTCTCTGGGCCTCATTTTCTATAAATTGAGGGGATTAAACTGATTAGTAAGTACTCTTATCACAGCACATTATTTTTTTAAAAATTTTATTTTAGTGGTACATTAGGTATACCTAATGATAACATTCATCATAGGGAATTTGTACCTGTACATGATATCTCTTGCTGGTTCTTTTTTCCCATTCCCCTCCCCTCCCTTCAACCTCTCCTTCCCTCCTTATTTACAAAAGCTTTGTTTCCATTTTTTTCTTCTTTTAATTTCTTGTTCCTCTATTTCATAGTAAATTAAAACAAATAAAAATACCTGTCACCACGTATAGATCAATCATTTATATAGCAGCTATAAAAATGACCGTGATCATGCAGACAATACTGCATATTGTTTTATGAGAATTATCTGGTAGACCATGAAAATGGTAAACAGAAACCAACAGGGACTTTGAAAGATTGCTAAGATCACTTTTCAAGGAGAATCTAAGTGATAACTATTGAATTAGATCACAGAGGTCATTCTGTCTCCTTTTTTTTTTTTTTTTTTTGGTGCCTGGGATCAAACTCAGGGCCCAGTGCTTGGTAGGCAAGCGCTCTACCACTTGAACTAAATCCCCAGCACAGAGGTCATTCTGATTACTGAGACAGCTTGTGATTGCCAAGGAGAAGGTGAGCCTGACTCAGGTGCCCAAGGTTCAAGTGCCCCCCCAACCAGGGCCGCCTCCCTGGAGCAACACAACATCTACTTCTACTTCTGGAAGAGGCCAGGTCACACCTACACAAACTGAATTTAGCTAGTTTGGTATTTTTATCCACTGAAGGTTCAGCAACTATAGCATATATGATCAAGCAAGATGCTCCAGTTAAAAGCTCCAGAAACTTATTCTTTAAAAAAAAACACAAAAATAACTGTAAAATATTTCAAAAATATAAACTACATACATATATCTATTGATTAATATACATTAGCATTTTGGAATTTTTTAGAGTTTTTTTTCCTCTATAGAGATTAATTATACTTATAGTTGAAGTCTTACTCTGCCTTCGTCTACCCCCAAACCATGATTTTGTATTTTTTTTTTAATTTTTTTAAATTTTTTAACCAAGAACATGTATTGGTACAATGTACATACGATTGTTACATTCATCACATTTATTTTGTACCTGTACATGGTGTATCTTGGTTCTCCCCCCTATTCCCCGCCCCTCCCTTCTCTTCCCTTCCCTATTTACAGCAGGTACATTCACATTTCTCCATGACTTCCCTTTCCTTTTTCTATCCCTCTTTTCCCTTCCCGCTTCTCCCCCTCTCTCCTTTCAATGCTCCTCTCCTTGGAATATTACCTTCCTTTTAGATTATATCTATTACACCTCTTCGTCCTTTTTTTTGCATCCATGGTTTCTCATATCAGAGAAACAATTCGATGTGTACTCATAAGTGTCCGATTTATTTCACTTAATAGTAAGCTCTCAAGGAACATCCATTTACATACAAATGACTCTAGTTTATCCTTTTTTATGGCGGTGTAGTACTCCATTGTGTAGAAAAACCACATTTTCTTTAGCCATTCATTGATTGTTGGGCATTTAGGTTGTTTCCAAGACTTAGCTATTACAAATTGTATTGCTATAAACATGGTTGTGCATACATCCCTGTGGTATGAGGATTCCAGTTCTTCTGGGAAGATCCCCAGTAGGGGGATAACTGGATCAAATGGAACCTCTAGTTCTAGTTGTTTGAGGAATCTCCATATTGATTTCCATAGTGGCTGGACCAGTCTACATTCCCACC
>PVJO010018497.1:14158-36687 GCA_004026905.1 Hystrix cristata | reverse complement strand
AAATAAATCAAATATTGCAGATGGCTGGAATGAGTACTGTGATGGAGGAGTCTGCGAGCTGTTGGGAGAGAATAGCGAGCTGCATCTAAATCAAATTATGGAGTAAGGAGATGTTTGTGTGGGAGTGGGAGTTAGTTAAGCAAGGTAGGCATAACAGATGAGAAAGTGGACGCCGGATGCAGGTGTCAGGGCTTTGGCCTTCCATTTAACTTCTCACAGCCGTGGAATATGGGTAAGCTCCTTAGCTGATTAAGAATCAGTTTCTTAGTCTTTAAACATAGTAATAATCCCTGTAGCTTCCTCGTCGTGCCTCTAGAGCCCTTCACACTGAGCTCCGGGACATTGCCTGACAGTGCCCGCAGAAGCACGGACCTGAGTGGGCACGCTGTCTGTGCAGATCTAACCCTGGTTCCACCGGGGAGGGTGAAGAGCGAGCGCGCAGACACGGCAGGGATTGCTTGGACGTCATTTTCGTACTGAGACAGGCCGAAGACGGGAATGAGGGTGCAGGGACAGCAAGGTACCGTCCCGGCTGATGGGAGTGATTGGAGGAGCCTCAGCTCTCCCCAGTGAGATGAGAGCTTCCCTGAATGGAGCTGGGGGACACCCGGCGGATCTGACGACCGGGGCCTAGGTGCGCACGGGAGCTACGTGTTTCTGTCTTGGTATCTGACCGTTTTCTTTAACCTGGAGTTTTGATTACTGTTGCCCGACTCTGGGATATATCGCCTTGCCACCTGGACAAGGTCATCTGTGCACTCACTGAAAGCAGAACGTGAACTGGGAATATTATGGGTGCTCACTAAGTATTTATGAATAATAAATGAACAGAGAGGATATTTCCTGCTAAAAAATGATAGATATCTGTCTGCACTTTGT
This sequence comes from Hystrix cristata, assembly GCA_004026905.1. Taxonomy (NCBI): domain Eukaryota; kingdom Metazoa; phylum Chordata; class Mammalia; order Rodentia; family Hystricidae; genus Hystrix; species Hystrix cristata. The sequence goes on along the minus strand of PVJO010018497.1, from coordinate 35,808 downwards.
CTTGACTGACCTTCTTTAATTGGACGACTGCTTGATTTATGCTTCTTATTTGACTATCTGTAACTCAACCAGATTCGCATACAGCCTTATTCTGAAAGACCTTTTTTCAACTCTAACACGAAGCTTTTCCCTCCAAATGAAACCTGTTCTTATTTAGTAATTACTAAGTACTTGGATTTTACAACAAATAAAAGAAAAACACTGTTTGTCTTTTCTAGGCTCTTCTTTTCTCTCTTTCATGTGTGTGCACAGCATGAATGTCTTTCATACAGATATACTTATGCCAGGCTTAACAGAAAATGACAAATTCTGAATTTGCTAGTGTGTGTTTGTGTGTGTGTGTGTGTGTGTGTGTGTGTGTGTGTGTGTGTGCATGAATGTGTTTAGGTGGATCCCAGGATCTTCCCTCTAAAAGAAATACATAATTAATTTGAATTTGGTCTCAATGCAACATGGAGCTTTGTCTTCTCCAATTTTCAGTGTGACTTTCTCCCAAGACTTTAGCAGTTTGCTCCCAAACATGTGCTGCAAACTTTCTCTATTTAAATTGTGAAAACAGTCTTTTCTGCAGAAGGAAGTCAGAAATGATGTTAGTGTACAGATGCAAAGTAGAGTAAAATGAAAAACATCAGAGAGAGGAAGTAACTTATTTTTAGGTTTTCCTTTCTGGTTGTTGTCTGATTGCTGCTCCTGGGGACTGTGTTGCTTCCCCCAGTTCTGCTGCTTGAGCCTTCTACACAGGTCCTCCAACTAAGAAAGATAAATAGCTCTATTTTAGCTTTCATTGTCCCTGCTAATTGGACAGCCTGGATTTCTTTCCTTCTAACTTTCTCTATGAGAAAAGATCAGGTAAAAGTTACTGTTTTTAGCTGACCGCTGGAATCAGAGGAGTTATGTCAGCAATAACTGGGTATATGAGTGGAAAAAGGAGGGAAGGTACAGAGAATTCTAAGAAAAAAATTGGTTGTAATATAAAAATGAATTTAGTGGTTTAATAACCTAAAGTTTTGAGTAAATTATCTCTTTCTCATTTGGGTTTCTAACAGTGTCAGCTACACAGTTTTCTTCTTACAGGCCACATAAACATCAAGATAAGAAATCTGGCCCATTAAGTCCGCACATTCAACTCTAGTTATTTGCTTTTTTATGTTTACTATATCATTTTTAGTCCAAAATGCTTTATTAACTTCTAAAACAGGTATAATTATGATGAATCTAGTGAAATAATTACATATGCCATTTTTAAAGAAATGTCACAGTTGCAGACTTTTTTCTTCCCATTTTGATTTTTCCCATAAGTTATTCCTTAAATTAGTAGTCTTTAGTAGATAAAAAAAGAACAAGTTAGAATTCTCTTATTTAAAAATACCATACAAATTAAATTAAAAAGAAAGTGTTCATAAATAAAAAGTATACGTTTTTGTAGATTAACTGTCAGCACAGCTTGGGTTTTGTTTTGTGCTAGACATAAACTCAGCTCATATATTATCACTGAGTGTCCACCAAGAGTGTACTGGGGTGTGTGTGTGTGTGTGTGTGTGTGTGTGTGTAAGGAGATAACAAATATTAATCAATGTTAGGAAAATAAGGAATTTGAATTCAGTATATACCTCAAACTTTTCTGTTTAAATCATTTGATATAATCAAACTAAAGTATTAAATCACTGTAGTTCAATTTCTCATGTGGCAAAACTCTAGGGATAGTGCTTATAATTTGTTAATTTAGTATACACAGACCTTAAGAAACAAAGGCAAAAGGACTCAATTATATATAATTGATCCCCCTTGCCCTGAAATGAGGGTCAGAGTCCTCTCCCCTCATCTTCACTCTTCGAATGAATGAATAAATATGCATTAGTTGGTGAAGTTGGAGTGGGGGAGAATATCATGTATAATTGTGATGCATTCCCTGCACTTACCAAAATGTGTTTCAAACTTTCTGAAAATGCATTTACTTTTCTGAATTGTAATTGCCAACATTTATGTAAATTTCGCAGAAACCTTAATTTCGCTTTTGAATACTTTCCATGCTTGGTCTTTGCCCTTCCTTTTATTATTTTACTTCAAAAGCTTAACCTCGGTACAGACAATATTTTCCCCCAAAATTGCTGTGCTGAAGTAGACTGATTATCATTGCATAAATATCTTCTCCAAATAAGACTTTCTGACTGCCCACCCGTGGAAGGCGCTGAACTAGACCTTGCAATAAATGTTATTGAATAACTTCCACCTCCGTTCATAAGATTTGTGCTACTCAAAAGTAAGGCAAAAATTACCTCATATCCTATTTCTCTTGCTATGCTTTGAATATAGATTTATGGTTGGATTTCTTTTTTCTACTTTGTGATCTGGGAACTCTCATTATGAAGTAGTTGTTCTTTCCACAAAGTTTTTAGATCTTTGTGAGCTCTCTTTTATTACTTTTTCATGCTGATAGGCTCTGGAATCAAGGAGTCCTTAAGAGATATCTATAAGCCTATTCCTTGGTCATTATAGAAAACAAGACTGTTTTTCCTCTATAAAATAAGAATTTAGTACAAGTGTGAATCATACATTAAAGTTCTGTTTTTTAATATGGACAGTTCATCATTATCTTTCTTTTTGGCAATAATTCAGGTTTTGTTTTTACTTGAAAAATTAATAGGATGTATAGATATATGATCAGATTTTAATTTTAATTGACCAATAATTTTGTATATTTATTGTGTACCATCTGATGTTTTGACATATTTATGTGATTATAAAATAATTAAATTAAGCCAATTAACATATTTATCACCTCACATACTTACCATTTTGTAGGTATGTGTGTGAGCAAAAGTTTAAAATTTGTTTTCTTAGCCATTTTGAAACATGTTACATTAGTATTAACTATAGTCCCCATGATGTGTAACAGATCTCCAAAATTGATTCCTTCTGTCTAACTGAAACTTTGTATTTTTGAGCAACATCTTGCCATTCCTCTCTCATAATTTCTGGGAACCACCATTCTAATCTCTAATTCTCTAGTTTAAGTTTTTTGGATTCCACGTAGAAGTCAGATCATGTGGTATTTGTGTTTTTGTGTCTGGCTTATTTCAGTTACCATAATATTCTCCAGGTTTACCTAAGTTGTTTCAAATGATAGGGTTTCTCAGGGCTTTGTGCTTGTTAGGCAATCACTCTAACCACTGAGCTAAATCCCCAGCAAACCCCGCCCACACTTTTTTTAGGCCGACTAATATTCTATTGTTTATGTAAGCCACACTTTCTTTATCCATTCATCTGGTGATGGATACTTAAATCGGTTCCATATCTTCACTCATAGAAATAATGCTGCAATGAACACGAGAGTGGCTGGATTTCTAGACACCTTTCTATGCATTTTTAAATTGGTTTTGAAAGAAAAAAATTAAAAGTAGTTTGATAGTATTAGTTGCTTGCTTGAGTTTAGCATCATTTCGAAAATATGTTGAACGGTTTATATATGAGTATTTTGAAGGTGTAAGTATGTGATAAATATGCTTACAACTTTGTATTCTACAGGAAGTCATTGCCTTGTTTGCTTTTAGATAGCATTGCATTTGGTACTGAACTCAAGGTATGGCCTTATACAGACTAGGATTCGAATCACAGGTGTGTCTTGCTTTGTTGCTTAACTGTGACCAGTTCAACCTTTCAACCCTCAATTTCCTAACCTGTGAAATTGAAGCAGTGGTATCCATTTAGGAGGGTGGTTGTTACTGAGGTAGGAGAACAGGGCGTGGCAAAAGCTGGCTGGGGGAGCAGGCGTGGCCTGTTAATTACAAAATGGCGGACAGATGCACAGAACAGGTTCCAAAGCCCTACATGTCAACTTCTGACAAGAATAGCTTAGACCTGACGTTAGCCTGCAGCATGAGACCCCAGCACTGCCTCTCAAGACCCGAACGCAGAAGTTCTTGTGGGTTTCCTTCAGATTTGGACACTATAAATAAAGGAAGCCATGAGGAGTCGAGCTGTCGTATCTTTCCATGATAGCCCATATCACGTCCCTCAGATTCGGTACGTATTTTTAGTTTTTTCTAACTTTTTTTTCTTTGTTCGGCCCAAGCTCGATCTGCAGAGGCAGTTTCTCTATCTCCGTTTTGCCTTACGAACAAACTTTGCTGCTGCTTTTTGCGCCTTTAGTTCAAGTCTTTGTTCGAGGTGGAAAGAGCCCGGAATCCAACTTCAGAAGGAGGGGAGAGCAATCCAGAACCCGGTAACGTTTATTTGGAATATTCTACCTGATAACATTATGAGTACTACAGATAATTTAATGTAAAGTGGCTTATATATAGTCAATAATAGATATATGGTAACTATCAGTATAGCTTTTAGCAAGCTTTGAAAATGTTTGAAAATCATTTAGGCCTCTGAAATTATCTTTGACCTGTAAATTTTATTAAACCTATAGTATTTAGAGTGATGTCTTTTCTTGCTTTTCTCTTAGTATTCTTATCGCCTTGCATTGCATTCCCTAATGAATTAGTTTGTAGAAAATATAAAATGTGTAACCACAAATGAATGAAAAAAAGTCTCCACACCAGAACTTAAATATCCAAATGCCATCTTGAAAGTAGTCCCACAGGGAAGCTCTATATTACACCAGCATTTACTGCCATTGTTTAGGGTCCTTTAGAGCTCCCTTTTGAAACTGCTTTCGAAGTCCATATGCCACTCTCCCCACCCAAGAAAATCGATTACATTGCCTTGGGGGTCTTCTTATTGTATTGAAAAGAAAAAGTGTAACTCAGCTTGACTATCTGATCTATAAAATAGTGTTTTCCCTGAATTTCTTTTAGATCTTGCCTTTTCCTTTCCTTTCTGTTCCTTTTGCTTTCCTTTCCTCCCTTGCCTTCCCTCCCTTGCCCTCCCTTCCCCCTCTTTGTCTCTCCCTTCCTTCATCCCTCCCTCCCTCTCTTCCTTCTCTACTCATTTAATTTGATTTAACAACTACTCATTGAGCACCTACTGAATATTGCATTGGTTAAAACAAATAAACAAAAAACAAAGATTCTGGCCCCCGGAGCTTGCATTCTTGAATTCCCTCTTAGCTGAAGGTGCTTTCAGTCTTGTTGATTTTCAGGCCTGGAGGGTCGGTCAAGGAATCCTATGTAGACTGATGCATCAGGAGAATGCAGGGTCATCTGGAGGCAAATAGACTGTAAGTGGGAAGGAATTAAGTTCAAGAAAGAGTTTGTTATAAATGGTTCAAATACAAGGATTACAAGAACAAAAATTACAAGGGATATGAACCTTCTTACCAAGTGGACCCGGAGAACCAAGCTCATCGGAAGCAAAAGATGAAACGTAATTTAAGAAGGAGAATGGTGACTGAACTCCTCATAATCAGATTTATATGGCCTCATAGAAATCACTCTGTGAGCCCATGTCCCCTGGAAACCCAAATAAGCAGAAGAGTGATTATAATAAAAGTTCCTGTTAGGGTAACAGTCAAGGTACATGCAGCTCTCTGTTGGAAAGTAGAGTGGGAAAGGTGTGACATTTAACCGAACTGCACTTGAACAGGTATTTCAAAGCTCCTCGTGGTTGGCTTTTCCAAGTTGATGGGGATTTTGGAGGAGTTTCTCCCTTCAAGGTTAGACTCGGGAATGATGAAGCCCACTGGCAATTCCTGGTGTAGCCCAGATCTTCACTCTTAATGTTAGACAGCTCAGCTTTACTTGGAGGTTTGCCATAGTCTGAGTGTTCAAAATTCCTATGTTGAAATCGTAATCCCAATGTGATTGTCTTCGTTATTTTTCCTTGCTGGGACAAAATACCCAATAGCCACAAGTAAAAGGAGGAAAGGTTTATTTTGGCTCACAGTTTTTAGACGGATCAGTCCATATTCGGCTGGTCGCAAAGCAGGGTCACATGGCAGAGGAGAAACAGCTCATGAGGTGACAGGTAGAAGGCAACGAGTCTTCCTGATTCTTTCCCTTTTTAATCCATCCAGACCATAAGCCATATCCAAGGTGGGTCTTCCCTCTTCAGTAAATCCATCACTCACCCCCACAACTATGCTAAACTGATCAGTGGACCAATGCAGTATCATACCCATGATCCAGTATCACACACCCATGATCCAGTCACTCCCCAAAGCCCCTCCTATGAGCACATAAAATTTGGGGGGCATCTAGATATAAGCCATAATAGTGATGCTGTGAGAAAGTATGGGCTGTGGGCATTTTGTGAGAGAATTTTGTCCTAAAGGTGGAATGCTTATACATGATATTAGTGCTCTGGACAGCTGACTTGGCTTTCATCTTGGAAGGACAGTGGGAAGGCAATCTATGAATTAGGAAATGAGGCCTTACTGGATACTGACTTCGTTGGTATCTTGATCCTGAGTCCCAAACTCCAGGATGGTGAGAAATAAGTTTCTCTTGTTTATAAGCTATCCATTAATGGTTTTGCTACAAAAGCCTGAACTAAAGCATTGTCAGTGACATTTAGTTTATTAATAGCATTCCCTTCTATGTATTTCTAATGCACTTTCATTCTCCTAGAATTAAACTCCATGGTTATTAAGCAGTTATTTCTCAATCACTCCTTTTCCTAACCCCTGGAAATCATTAATTTGCTGCCTATCTTCATGGGTTTACCTATTCTGTATATTTTGTATGAATAGAATCAAACATATATATATATATATATATATATGTGACTTTTTGAATCTAGCTTTTTTCAGTTAGTATAATATTTTTGATGTTCATTTACATTTTAGCATGTATTGGTACTTTACTCCTTTTAATTGCTGAATAACATTTCATTGTATGTAAATAGTATATAATTTATTTATCAGTTCATCCCTTGATGGACTCTCGGTTGTATTTTTGTAAATAGATGTTCGACTGGCTCTTTGCATTTACAGTCAACTTTCTACAGTCCTTTCTCAACACAGTAACAACAAAGATGCTTTTTAAATGTGCCAGAAAATGTCACTTCTCTGCTCAAATCCTTCCATATCATTATATACACTTAGGCTAAAACCTGAAGTCCCTTAGGACCTTGCAAACTCTTTACCTTTCCCACCCCGTTATTGCTTGTGTCCCTTCTCTGCCATTCTCCCCTGTGAGCGCTGTTTAGCCCAGTGGTTTCCTCCCATATCCGGAGAGAACCAGCTTCTCCTGTGTCCGGGTCCTGCATCAGCTCTCCATCCTACTTCCGCTTTGCACGTCCTTGTCTCCTTCAAGCCTTTGCTCAAATACCTTCCGCTACCTGACTCTGTGCCCTTTAAACCTCAGCTTTTCTCACCAACTCTGTATTTTTCCCATTACACAAATGACCCTTTAACATATTGTGTAAATTGCCTGGGGTCAGGATATGGACACGTTCTCCATAGAAACAAATCCTCAGATAAGATTCCAGGGCACACATTTTCCTTGGGAAGTGACTCCCAGAAAAACAGATAGTGCAGCAGGGAAGTGAACTGAAGGAATTAGGGAACCGAGCAGATGACCTCTATGGACAAGTAACGCTCAACTTCTTCCCATCAGGTGGTGAGGAAGATGGAATGTGTCTTTTCCAGACTCCCTTCTCTCATGGGTCAAGGGTGGTGTTCTTAGGGATGCTTTGCATTGCTATCTCATTTCGCTGAAGTTATTAAAGACTCTGGTCAGGCAGTATCTGTTTCTCTATAATGTGGACATGACAGATAAACCCCTATGTATCGTATCAGATGCAGATTTCCTAATTTAACACTGTGGTCTCCAAATCAGATGACTTTATAATTTCCTCCCAGGTGGCTACTCTAATAGATTGTATTTTGCATCTGTTTTGCGCATATAAAGAAGTAGAATTTATTTTTCTTTTAACTTTAAAGACTGCTGAACTTACAGAAACTGCACATTTTTATTATATACATAAAAATACTTTTGGTAGCTTAACTCTTAAGAATTAAAAAAAAAGTACAGTATCTGATTGAATTCTGGATATCCCACATTGCTTTCAAGGTTATTTTACTAAAAGAAACTTTTATCAAGTAAAATCTTATTTGTAAGCCCAATGCACCAAGCAAATAAAATCTGAGATTCATTGATGCAAGGAGTGTGGCTTTTGGGACTCTGTCTTCTTGAAAAGTCCCAATCATGGTAGAAATCTTGGTGTCCACGGGAATGGGAGATTGGCAGGGATCCTTTCAATCCCTGTTTTCAGATTTTCTGTGCAAGAATCCACTGCCTTTTTTTGTCTTTTGTTTGGCTTTTCAGTGCCCTTTAACATTTCATTAAATTATAGACATAATCTTAAGAGCTATTATTCACTGAGTACCTGCTATGTACAAGACACCATAGTAATTTGATTTGCTCTCTAACCTAAAATAGTCATCCTGCATCATAAGTAAAATTATTTCCATTAAATATGCAGAAACAGGTGCAGAATTAAGTTGCCAATTTATACAGTGAGTAAATGGCAAAACCAATATTTAACATTTGCCTGTTCTAAATCTGCCTGGCTTTAAACAATATTTTGTCATTACTGGATATTCAAAGAAGAACAATGTAGAATCAGCATTTAATATAAACAATGCAATTGGTTTCGAATTGTTTTAGCTCTGAGAAGACTGAGGACTTAGAATCTGGAAAAGCACTTTATTTTTGACTCTAGTTTTAAATTCAGAAATTTACCAGTATTATATGTGACACTTTAAAATTGTATTGGACCAAATTTTTTATCTTCAACCCAGGAGTTTTAATGAGAAAATTCCTTGAGCCTAAACAGCATGCCTATTCATCCATGCAGTTTTATTCACAAGGGGCATATAAATGAGGTCATTATGAAGGAATATGATGTCATTGTGGACACCCTGAAGGGTCCTTAGATTGTAGGGGAAATAGAATAATGGGACAAGTGAGCAAATACCCTTAGTAGTGCTTGTGCTGTTGTATGTTGAAAGTAGTAAAGAGATAAGAGTCAGGAGAAAGTCCTATATCAACTCTGAAGATCATGGTTTTGTCATGTGTTCCCATTATTTTGACCAGAAATGAAATCTGCTTGTAATGAGACCAGTTCAGGTAAGAGGAAAAAAGAAGATAAACAGAATACCAAGGCATATTGAAATATGTGAAAGCTATCAGGGCAAGAGGAAATTAGTTAAAATCATTGTATTTTTTTATGAGAAGCAATATGAATACAAAGTCTGTCTTGCAGCTAGATGTTCTTTCTTATATCATGAATGCATCTGTGAATAAGGTTTCTGAATTGACTGCGCTTATACGGTAAGTGATGCAATTTAGGTAATTGTCATAATCATGGCCAGTGTTCCGGATTGCTTTCCAATTCCCTTTCCCAACTGCTTTTTCGTTCTATCGTAACTAGAGATGCAAATTTGGGGGTTGTGATTTTTGTAGCCAGCAGCCTCTATTAATGAGACTAACCTATATTAGGTGGGGATTAAATATTACATTAATCTCTATTAGACAGAAGTTAAATGTTTCCTCCAAAGCCCTCTAGTGTGATATTTCCAAAGCAGTGTTGTGATTTATGTAAATCACATGCCATAAAAGAGTTTGGAGGACTTAATTTAATACTCTACATTCAGAAAAACTTTCACAAAATTATCATGGAAAGATAAAGACCTAAACTATTTAAAGTTTTAGGTCTGCAGAGAGAATATTCTTTAGCCTTTTGCAATATGTGTTCTAATGTTAATGTCATTCACTGAGCGTAAAATTTCCCTTATCCTTATTCTAATTGTCTCCTTCTGCCTCATAAAGTTATTTCTTTAGTCATCAGCTGCCATTATCTGTTGGTACATACTCAAGCGGTCATCCTAGTTTAGCTGTACTTGCTTCCCAGGCCTGTGGTGTATTTCTACGTAATTGAGAGACAATGTAGCCTCGTAGGCCCTGCGGCCTGCCTTCTAGCATTAAAAATCCCAACTGTGGGAGCTTGTGGGCAAGATTGTTTAACCTTTCTAGACCTCACTTTCTCATTTGTAAAAGGGAGATAATAAGCATACAGCTCTTATGATTTTTTGAGTACTAAATGGGGTGTTATTTCCAAAAAATATAGGACATTTCTTGGTAGATTGCAAGTTCTCAATAAAATTAGCTAATATAGTCACTCTATCTTTTCATTCTAGGATAATTTGTTTTTGACAAAATGGAGATTCATGGATCCATAAAATCTGTAACTTCAAGATGAATTTCCCCACTGTTTTTCAGTTTTGCTATTTTAGTAATCTGACTCTATATCATGTTATATAGCCAGGAAATAACTATAAATATTTGTAGATGTCTCAGCCATGTACTTCAAAATGTTTTTGAAAAGTTGAAAATAGTGAATATTTTGAGTTTATCCAATGATTGGAATACCAGACATACCATTGAATCACTCACTGCACGACCATCTATGGGTAGAGATTTTTTCTTTCTCTTGTAATACAAGTCATTGTGTAAAACAGGTAGAATCTATTTATCACTGACTATATCGCTGCCTAATAAAAGTGAAAGGTTCTTCTTTTCAGACTTAATTCTCTTTCTGCACTTGGTGTACAGCAGTTACATCTTCTCTTCTTTGGTTGCCTTTTTTTTTCTACTCAGGTTTGAGACCGGGGCCTTCATACTGAGCTACATATCTGGCCCTTGCTTTATTTTTCTAAGTTTTGAGACAGGGACTTACTAAGTCACTGAGTTGCTGAGCTCAGACTTGCACTCCTCCTTCCTCAGTCTCCCAGAGTACTAAGATTACAGGTGTGCACCACCATACACAGTCATCTTTGCTTTTAACTGAACGTAGACTTAGTTCTCTTGATCTCTGAAAGCCAGAATGGTTTTCTAAACTTGGCGTTTGATAGTTTTTTGAAAAAAATCTATTATCATGCATCAATATTTATTGATTATTTATTTTTTGTGTTTGTCTTTTTGTTCTTGTGTAAACTGTATATGACTTTTCGCGCAATGATCGCGTCCCAGAGAATAGGCGCTTCTCCAGTTTGGGCCTGACTGATGGTATTGAGAACTGCCTCCCCTCAAAAATCACCTTGCGTGTTTTACATGATGTGTCTATTAACGCATCCAATACAGCATTTGCCTTTCGGTGACAGTGTTACACTGCTGAATCATATTCAATTTTCCATCCATTATTTCTTCCCTGGTGAATCACAGAACATTTGTCTTTATTAGCTTTTACAGTATTGATTTCTACCCTTTCCTTCTTTCATTGATATCAAACCACATTTTAATCATATCTTCCAAACTCAATTCTTGTGTCTTAACATAAAAAATATCCAAGTGGGAAAAAAATTTTTAATCAATTTAAGAAAAGCAATGTTCAGTTACATCATGTTATGAGGAACTGGGTATCCACAATCTTGGGGGACATTATGAAGAGCTCAGTAATGATTGACATTAATTTTCTGTTGTCTTGAAGAGGGCTTTGCAAATCTAGATTATCAGTGACAGTGGTTAGGCCAATTTACCAGGAAAAATTAAGTGAAGATTTTATGCTTGTAAGCATTGTAGAATGGGCAAAACTGTGTTCATCATCAACCAACATTTGTTGAATGTTCACTGTATTTAGATCATTGGTCTACAAGTGATCCCAAATAGGACACTTTTATTCATCTTATGATTTAAAAACATTCCCAGATTATACATGGGTAATGGGGGCAATTTTGACATGTATTTTCAGCCTGTTAAGTATTACAACTATTTAATAATTATAGAACATGATCTATTTTCAAAATATAAACACAATAAAATTATATCGTATACTAGGAACCATTTCCTTGTAGTCTGTACATTTTTAAAAATGATTCTTTTCACAATTTTCATGAAATCATTGGCTATTTAGAACTTGGCCACTAGAATCTCTCAACATTTCTATGGCAAAAAAATTATTTTGGTGCTGGGGATCGAACTCAGGGCCTTGTGCTTGCTAGATAAGCACTCTACCACTTGGGCTAAATCCCCAGTCCCCCCAAATTTTATTTTTAAAAAATTTACTGGGGCTGGGGATTCAGTTCAGTGGTTAGAGTGCTTGCCTAGCAAGTGCAAGGCCCTGAGTTCAATCCCCAGCACACACACACACAAATTACTAAAACCTTAAATAACTGAATAAGTTCTAAACTACAGTTAGCAGTTTGCGTCTCACAGGAACAAAACATTGGGAAGTTTCAAGGCAGAATTCACGGCAGGATCAGGTGCCTTTGACATGTGACTTTTCCTTTCTGTGTGGCTTCATTTGTTTGTGGACTTTCAAGGAGTGTTTCAGTCATAGTAGCTATAGGCAATTCATTATTCCTTTTAAGCAAAAAGAGTCAAAATGACAGCCTTTATTCTTAAACAATCAACTGCATTCTCTTTGCTATTTCTAATGATAGGTTTATTGAGACTAACTGTAAAAGCTGGCATAAGCTAAAAAGAATATTAGTTGTATCTATTCCAGCTGTGAAGATTTTTCAACTAGGAAAAGCCTAATTTAATTTAGGCCTCCATTTTTGATACTAAAATTCATAGACTTCTGCAATAGTCTCAGGTGGGCTCAGTTGAGGTGCGCTAGCTGGCTGCAGCATCGTGCCACCTGACGGTGTCTCACAGGCCGCTGCGGCACAGTCCAGCTGTGCTTCCCAGACAGAAACACGGAGCAGAGTCTGTCTGTTTCTTTCGGTATAATTTACTGTGCAACTTAAACTCTGGACCTGTTTAATGGTCCTAGCAGCAGAGTTTCTAGGCCAACGACTGAATCAGCTGCAGTGTTCTGCATCTGTAGACAAGCCTCATGATTTACAAAATTTAATAAGCTGGGCCCCAGTGACCCACCCCCCAAGATTCTGCTTTTATAATCGCTGCCAAGAAGGTTGTCAAAGGAGCATACACCCATTGGCATAATGAAACCTTACTTTTTTTCCTCACAGAAACATATAAATATAATCCTACTATTGTTAATTCATTAACAGTGAATAAACTCTAGAGCATTCCCCTTGCCAGAGATGGTAATACATTAGTGATGTTTTTGCATTGCTTTATGGAAGTGATATTTCTTCAGGAATTTTTTTGCAAGTGTCTGCCAAACAGAGGACATAGCAAGGTCCCATGACTTAACAGTTTCTCATCTTTACCCTGATACTTAAAGTTAGTCATATGTCAAAGTCCCTTGTCACAAATTCAAAGTTCACCTTTTATATCGAGGGAACATACAATGTTCTGTATTTTTTTTTTTTTTTGTTTTCTTCAAAGAGTAAAACTATTTAGCAGCTTTGCCTAAGAGGCTACTACCAGATCCGGCTGGGTTGTATTGCTTTGTGATATCAAGCTGGCACTTTGATTAAAAAGGGGGGGAAGGGAAGGGTAAAAAATGATGACTCTTTGATGTAAAATTTGATTTTCAAATAGGGAAAATTAAAAAGGCCCTGGAATGATTCTATTTCAAAATAAATATTACTTTCACCATCCCTGCCCTGGCTGCTTCTGGTACTCTGGCTTGCCCATCAGATGATATTGCTAACTGGGAGGTCTGAAAAAAATCACAAAGTGATCCACCTGGAGCACCTGGTTGGTTAATAACCTCTTAGTAACTGACACATCTCGTGGTGTTATTTGCTATTAAATGACACTATTCATTAAATATAAATTAGAAGTAACTCCAAGGTTACCCTACTGAAGGATGTTGTTCCTATTGAGATTATGCACCAAAAAAATGTCTTCTATTGTTTTAGGCTTGTTTACCCTTCCTTTTAAAGATACATTTCCTGATACTAAAATAACTACATATCCCAAATCTTCAAATCAGTTTTTCTTCTGTGTCCTGTTTCCTGTCTCCCATTGTTTTTGTCTTTTTCATTTCGCCCAATCAACATCATATTTTCTCTATTACGTGATTCAAGTTCATGTAGATCAGTTCTGCAGCTTTTTTATATTAGGCTTAATCCTGGGGGGATAGTATCCTATTACAAATGTATGCATTTCACACTGTTTGGGAAGATTGACTTAAATATCATGATAAATGCGAGAAAAATAGATACATTCTATTATCATACCTGCCTGCTCCATTTTCTTTCCACTATAGGGTTTTCATGGGTGCATGGCAAAGCAAATTGCAATCACCTGGATATTTTCCGCTGTGCATCTGTCATCCTGAATGATAAATGTATTTATTCTTCAGCAGAAAATTAATATATCTGTACATCTATCTTTATATATACACATATATCTTTCTATATGCATAGGCAGATGATAAGCAACAACAAAAGAGAACAGGTTGAGATTTTTTTATGGAATTGATGAAAAAATGTTTTATGTTCACATTTTAACGTTTAAGGCCTGGGGTAAGACAGTTTTTAAGGTCAACCAGAAAGGAAGATTTTCTTCTCGTAAGCATCTATCAACAGTCCTTGGAAGAGCAGTCAGCACTAGCATAATTTAATATGCCTTCTCTGTGAAGAGAATGCCTCTTTGACACCGTGTCACAACTTGTGCTTCCACTGAAGATTTTCAGGTGGTCTATGTCTTGCTGTATTGATTTCCTTTTATCATTTTAGTCACAAGCAATTTTAAATCTTTTTTTTTTCTTTCAAGTGCTCTAGAAACAAGGAGAATAAAAACTCATAAAAATTATGTATTCATCTGGCATTCTCTTTCCACGTGGAAAACAAAGAACAACTGTAGCCCTGCAGACGGTAGGCAACCTTATTCCAGAATAGGCTGAACCTGGAGGTCTCCGGTGGCTAGACTATGGCATGGTCCTTGGGATCAAGTGCCAGGCCTGACACACCCATCTGAGGAAGGACGAAGACTTTGGGCAGTGTGTCTCACCAGTAGTGGATACGGCACCATTGTAATAGTTTGGCATGTTTCCCCATCTGGGTGATGCGAAATAGAACAGGTAAGAAGGTCAGTTCTACTAGGGAAAGAGATTTGGGAAAGAGGAAATGACAAGAGGTAATGAATCCAACTGAAATCAGTCATGGAAGTACAGTAAGCTTTTAAAGCATTTTACCAGGACTGTTTATTGTGATAAGAATGCAGACAGGGTATGAAACACACATGTGCACAATATATAATATAAAATGCTTGAAAAAGAAGAAAGACACAGTATTTGGGGAGTTCTAGATTAGTACAACTTAAATCTAATTTAAAAATTAAAGACAATAAAAATATTTTTGGAAATATAACTATACATACAACAGTTAAGAATGTGGAAAAATGACTTTTCCCACATCCTTACGCTTTCCTCTAGACAAACAACATACTTTGAAGACATTGCTATGCATTTTTTTTTCCTGAGGAAGTCCCTATTCAGAGTAATCAATCGAACATTCACTTTTCTCACTGTTTCTTTCTGCAAGACAGTTTTCTGTGAGTTGTGATTCTCTCAAGATACATGAAAGTTGCACAGATGGGTAGCACAAGTATGTGTTTACCAAAGAAAGTTATCTGGATATATACACTCATGCCAGTATATCATTTTGGGATCTATATTTCAGGATATGAACTACATTTTCTTACAGTGGGATTTTCCCTCTGCCCATGGAATACTAAGAATTGTGAATGTATAGATGTATTCCTGGAATATGTTTTTCCTCTAGAATTTCAGGGCTGAGAGAAGGCATGGAAAAGAAAACACCAAGATCTTTATTGATTCTTCATCATACAGTGCTGGGACAGAATTGGTCCCTAAATTTTCATTTTATATGAAACCCAGGAGAGATTTATTTATTTAAATAGAAACAGCCTTTACAAAAATCAGAGTAAATTCTTTTGTTCTGGTAATAAAACAAGTGAAAGGAAAGTATATTTGGAATGAAGAAGGCAGACCACCTGTTGACAGAATCCCACAGGAGGAAGACTGCCTGTAATAGAAATGCATTTGCTCCAGCCAGCAGGTCAGGAATATCAGCTAAAATGTCATACTAAATGAAGGAAAGGAAATGGAAAAAATTGTTGAGTTTAGCTTTATATAAATACTGCAAACACTTACGTATGCATTGGATTTTCTGATATCTAATTTAAACTGGTATTGATCAGAATTCTTTTAAAATGACATTTGGTAACTTGAAAGTAGTCCAGAAAGTCTTTATGAAATGTTGTGTTATCATTCCTTCCAGTTATGAACAGGGATTACCTGAAAAACTGCCGGAAAGCTAATGCATGAGTGAATCAGGTTATAAAATTGATAGCATCTGTGAAGGTCTTCAAGCATTCAGTTCACTTTGACAAAAACTTATTTAGCATCTATTAAGTGACAGAGAGTATGTTAGGAATTAGCAGCCATTAGAAGAATGAGACAGTGTTTTTGTCCTAAGGAAAGTTAAGAGACTGATAGGAAAGAGATCAGTGTATTTCACACAATGGGAAAATGATGGCGTTATTCCCACAGTGCCACAGGGGTTCGGGAAGCAGTGTGCATGTGAGGCGTTTGTTTGTGTGTGGTGTGTGTCAAGGAGTGTTGATGAATATTTAGATTGGCG
Source organism: Hystrix cristata (assembly GCA_004026905.1). NCBI lineage: Eukaryota > Metazoa > Chordata > Mammalia > Rodentia > Hystricidae > Hystrix > Hystrix cristata. The sequence goes on along the minus strand of PVJO010018497.1, from coordinate 19,391 downwards.
AGTCAAGACAGCCTGCCCGGAAAAGGTGATGCTTGAGTTGATTTTCAAGAATTAAGAGCAGTTAACTAAAGAAATAGATTGGAAATGATCTTAAAGGGGTTCTGTTACTTTAATTTTAAAAATCCATTTCATGTATGAAACTCTTAACTTTCAGAATCTTTGATTTTACTCCCTCTGAGGGCAGCCAGATACTTCAAAGAGTAGAATTTAATCATATAATATTGTGGTCAAGAAATTCTCCTGATACCTTATTTTAATAAGAGGGATATCAATTTATTCATTGGCAATCAACTTATTAGCATCTGGTACATGCCAGGCACAGTTATGGGAACAGACTGTATACTTCAACATCTGGAGCTAGCGCTGTGAATACAAAACTTTCCCCGCCCTCAACAATCTTCTATCACATTACATAGATTTAAACCAAATCTATGACAGCAGCTTTTCCAGTTTATAATACATTTTCACATGTATGGTTTTATTTACTTTTTGCAACAGTCCTGTGAGATGGTGACATTATCTGCTTTGCTTATATTCTTTGAGGTAGTCTTACTCTCCTGCACAATTGTGAATTGTGCAGGAATTAAACGAATCATTAAATGTGAGGAAAAGGATCCCAAGACCACTTCTTCACTACTGTGACCTCAACATGATTCTGATCTTTTAATTTTTGAACTTTAAGATGAGTCTTGCTTATGGTCCCTCCATCAAACGTGATAGGTCAAATTCAATAAATATTTGCTGATAATATGGGCCAAGCCTTGTTTAACATTGGAGATTCTACTTCAGGGAGACTTTAGGATTAGCCAGGAAGGAATAGAATCATATCTCAAGTAAATATCTAATTACAAACTGTATGTCTTAGCCTGTTTTGTACTGCTGTAGCAGAGACTGAGTAATTTATTATGAATATCCGATATTTATTATGATTTTAGAGACTGGAAGTCCATGATGCAGAGGCCCATATCTGGTAAGGGCCTTCAGCATTGCACAGTGGAAGATAGAAGGGCAGGAGAAGAGGAGAGGGCAAGAGAGTCAGTGATACAACTTGCAGCTTTAAGCCCCTTACAACAGAGGAAATGCCTCCATGACCTAAATACCTCTCATTAAGATCCACCTCCCAAACTGTTGCATTGAGGGTTAAGTTTCCAACACAGCTTCTTGGCTGACACACATTCAAACCATAGCATTGCAATAAAACTGTAAATGAAAAGCACATTGTGCTATGAAGCAATATAATGGGTGTGAGAGAGAAAGAGAGACTATATGTATATATATATCTCCCAGCAAGAGGAAAGAAAGTGAACAAGATACAGAGGAACAAGGAAGGAACACTGGAGTAGTCCGTGTTGAACAACCCGAGGGAAAATGTATGAGTGGGGAACGAAGCTGGAGAGGCAAACAGGGACCAGATCATGAAGGGTCTGGTAGAATTTTAAAAGCTCTGGAAAGTATGAAAGAGTTTTAAATCAGAGGTGACAAGATCAGATTTGAAGTATTATGTAGGTTACAGCATAGAAGAATCAATTGAAAGGAGTCAAGAATAAATGGAGAAAGACCAGTTAAGGATTAAGTATAGCAGTGTGAAGGAAAGATCATAATAGTTGGACTGGGATGGTAGTTGCAGGGATGCAGAGAAATGAATGAATGTAAGATATAGTCAGGATTTAAAATCTCAGAGCTTGTAGATAAATTGGATACAAAAGTATAAAGCCTACTTATAAATTTCTGGATTGTAAAAAGCATATTATTGAAAGAAGGAACAATATAAAAAACAGATTTTGATGAGAAAAATCTTCAGTTCTTTTTTTTTTTTTTTCTTTTTTTTTTTGTGGTACCGGGGATCGAACTCAGGGCCTTGTGCTTGCAAGGCAAGCACTCTAATCACTGAGCTAAATCCCCAGCCCTCTTCAGTTCATTTTGGAGAGTGATGAGTTTAAAAATAATTTTACACCAATAGAGATTATAAAGTGGAAACCTGAGTTTGTAGGGCGAGCAGAGGCCTAGAATGAATATGTGCTTTCAGAGCATTAATACACGGGTGGTCACCAAAGCTACAGTCATGGGAAAGATCACTTGGAGAAAGAAGAGATTGAGAAAGAGGCTTGAAAACGATGCTACAAGTAGCCAAATATTAATAGCTAAGTAGGGCATGATGGATCAGGAAAAAAGGTTTAGAAGAAAAAACAAAAGAACACAGGACAATATAAGACTTGCCACTTGAACTGAAGAAAGAGAGTTTCTAGAATGAGGGTATGACCATTCCCAGGAGTGATTTCTAAGAATTATGGTTTGTTGTCTGGACATCCTCCCACCCCCAAAGCTTCATGTGGTCATAGGCGGGGCTTTTTGGAAGTGGCTGGGTGTGAGTGCTACCTGCCCCAAGGGCATGCAGCCTAAATAGACTATAAGGGACAGAAAGAGGCTGCTGTTGTCACTTGCTGCCTGTTGATTTTGCTGCCTCCTCCCTTCCAGCTTCCACGCCATGAACTTTTTTTTTTTCCCCCTTCTGCGATGCCCCTCTGCCAGGCCACCCTGCCTTGGAACCAGCTGATTATGGGCTAAAACATCTACAAACTGCCCAAATAAAACTTTCCTCTTTTAACTTTGGGTGTGCAGTATTTTGCCTCAGTAATGGGAAAAGTAACTGAGACACTAAGCTATCAAGTAGGGTGAAAACCGAAAATGCCAACAGAATCGGGCCTAAAGTAGGGTGACACAATGAGAAACCAGAAGCATTTCAGTGCCTGAGACTGATGGCAAGCCGGAGGGGGCTGGAGGAGCTGGTGGCTGCACAGAAATGGTGGGGCGGGACAGAACCAGCTTCGAAGAGAAGCGGGGGCACACATTAGTGAAATTTAAGATGGTGGTTGCTGCTAATATATGTTCTGTATGTCATTTGCAGCTTAGTTTTGCCCTGTTGAGTCTTGGTGTGGTTTGCCTTTTTTTGTGCTAGACATCGCGGGCCGCTTACCTTAATCTAAATCTGTCCTTAGAAGTTGGGAAGAGTTTGGGGTAGCCAGATGGATGGGAGTCCGGAAATATCTGAATACTATTCCAAACCAAAGTCAACTTTCCCAACAGGGGAGATAGGCATATAAGGAATAACAGAAAGGAAAAAGAAGGAACATTGTATTTCTAACTTGACTAGGGACCCAGATCTCATCAGGAAGGATTCGGATAGCCTAGATGCAGCATATGACCCCGGGGTTCAAAGCATGCTTTCCACTGACCTTTCTTATCCAAGTACTATCATTTTTTCTTCCCTTTCTTTCCTTGTCAGTTGGTTTTTTTTTTTTTTTTTTTTTTTTGAGCCCTACATCTGCAGCCCTGTTTTCTCCCTGTTTTCATCGACTTTCTATCATCTGCCTTCTACTCCAAGTAATATACTTTGGATTTACCCGTAAGTTTCTAATGATTAAATCCAAAGTTTGTTTGCCGTATCTCACCCTTGTTGATTGTAGAATTGGACTCCATTCACCCAGTGCTCCAGGTTCTGCCTCTGTCTTCATACTGCTCAGCCACATCCACTTCTTCCTGTCCTCTTCCCATGCCATCTCCCTTGGTTTGTATCAAAACTCTGCCCTCAACCTCTATTCCTTTTATTCCTGGAAGACCTTTCATCACTCCAGCTATCACTTCCATGCAGATAACTTCATAGTTGAGCCCTCTAGACCTGATACTTCTTCCCACTTCTGGTCTCATTTCTTCAGCTAAATTATTTATTGGATGCCGTGCCAGTATCTCAAATTCAATAGGTCTAATCCTGAATTCACCATCCTTGGACTTAATCCCTTTTTCAGTCAAATGAGTAGGTGATTGTGTGAATTGCTGCAGAGGTGCCTCCTCCTGACTGATGGTAGAAACATTCTTACGTGGAATGCTGGACTCGGTACTCTCACAGCTTGTAAGGTGATTTCCATGACCAACCAAGTCAGAGTGCTGGTCTAGAGAGACAATTATCCTAGTAATTGATCTAAGGTCCCTTGTAGTCATAAGATGTCATAGATCAATTCTGTACTCTCTTCTCCCAGTTTGGCACTGACATTTACTAAGCAATGTGATCCTGTGAAAGATATTTATTCCTTGGAGATCAATTCTCTCATCTAATCAATGAGTGTCAAAATATCCACATCATATTATTGTTGTAATGAGTAAGAGAAGTTAGATGTGTAATATGCTGCTTAGTGACATACATGTAGCAGGGGTTTTCTAATTCCCTTGCTGGCACCTCTATCCTTTCTGGTCTGTTCTTCACACCACTAACAAATTGATTTTCTGTAAGTGTCACTTTTATTTTGTCACTCTTGCTCATAACTTCAGTGGTTTCCCATTACTTTCAGCAAGGATACTCAGAACTTTGCTTCAAAGGCATATATGCTTCTTCAGTAGCAATCTGTGCTGTTTAACTGCCTTTAATTTCTGATTTAGCACCTTTATGACTTGAAGTAGAAACATCTCTTTCTAAATGCATGTATACCAATTGTTCGGAATTTTAGGTCATTTCCCTCCATCAAACAATATTAAAAAATAATTGCTATTTTCATGCAAGTCAACAAAAATATACTTGGTCCTCTACAGCAGAAAGCCACACACTTATAATAAAAATATTAAAAGTAGTGGAAATAGCAGAAAGCAATTCCACTGCACAGTATATGAAACACTTTATCTGCATGTATTTCTCTAGCCCAGTAACTTCTGGGAAAGGCCCCTGAGCAATTCAGTCAGGTCTACCTTGGCACTGAAACATATTCCCACTAAGCTGTAAATGATTGATTTCAGATCAGTTTTTGAGCTGATAGCAGGAAGGGAGAGAGAGCGTGAACACTTTGGATGCCTGGGTGGAATCAGAGGTAGTAGCAAAAATAACTTAAATGTCTTACTAGCTTGGTTTTATTGTGTTGGCTTCCTTCAATCCTTGCAGATCATTTACTTTTTATATTGTGAGGTGCTTGGCTCTGCTTTTTCCAGTTTCTCTTAATGATCAAGGTTGAAGAATACTGTTACGAGCTATGGGGGGGGGGGCTTTTCCTAGAGCTCTGTAGTGGCGAGCATCCTCCCAGACAGGAACCAAGACCCTTAAGAGGAAGGCAGCTTTTTTTTTAACTGTTCCTGTTCTATACGTATGTTAGTTTTAGTTGCTATGTTTTGTTCCAAGGTGTGACTCACCCATAGTTTATCAAGAACACCCCTATGGATACACATAAAGCACCTGTGTGACAGTACTGTGTAA
>PVJO010018497.1:0-14058 GCA_004026905.1 Hystrix cristata | reverse complement strand
ATTGTGAGGTGCTTGGCTCTGCTTTTTCCAGTTTCTCTTAATGATCAAGGTTGAAGAATACTGTTACTAGCTATGGGGGGGGGGCTTTTCCTAGAGCTCTGTAGTGGCGAGCATCCTCCCAGACAGGAACCAAGACCCTTAAGAGGAAGGCAGCTTTTTTTTAACTGTTCCTGTTCTATACATATGTTAGTTTTAGTTGCTATGTTTTGTTCCAAGGTGTGACTCACCCATAGTTTATCAAGAACACCCCTATGGATACACGTAAAGCACCTGTGTGACAGTACTGTGTAAGGGTACGCAGTGTAATTGATGGAAAACCATTCCAGAGGGACCTCCCCAAATCTGTCACACTCTAACCAAATTGTTTCCACGCCAGAGCTGTCGGAAGGCCTCTGTGGCTGTGACTTTCCATACACACTTCTGCCTCCTAACCTGCAAGATGATTCTGTTTGGAAATTGTGTGAGAAGAAGGAGGATGGAGGGTTCATTGGGAAATGAAATCCCGAAGCAGTCAGCCTCGGTTCCTGCTGGCAGGAGGGAGCTGGCGTGGTGCTGGGAAGACAGCTGGGGTAGAGCTCGGGTCGAGCAGGGGCCTTTGCTAGTACTGTAGCTCAGGCAACTGATGACCACAGCTGATTTAGGACACTGATAATGAAGAAAGGGTGAGAAAACCTTCTTAGGGAAAATATTAAGAAGTGGAGAAAACTGGACATGGTCATTTCAGATGTATGGTTGATAGAAAGGAAAAGAAAGGTAGCTAGGATATTGACTTGGGTCATTTGTTGAATGGCTCGACCATTCTTTGGGAAGGAATGGTTGGTGTTCAGGTGGAAAACCACAAACTAATATTTAATTGTGTTTAATAGATAGTTCAAAAACTAGATCTGGATCTTAGGAAAGGGATCTGAATTGGAGGTGGAGATTTATAAACAACTGACTTTCAGGTTTTGCCAAATTCCTGGTAGTGGATTAAAGTCATTGAAGCATAGGGTCTAAGGAAGAAAATTGAGAAATATCAATATATAAAGCAAAGACAAAAGAAGAATAGCCCACATAGGAGACCGTGTATGAACTCAAAAGTCAAGAAAATAATAGAACTGTCTCCAAAAAGGATGTACAAATGACTAATAAACACATGGAACACTAGTTAGCATCTTTAGTTATTAGGGCAACAATTAATATTGACAACAGTAGTTTCTTTGGTATGCTGATGGTGCAAATAACGTTTTGAAATTGGGGGATGCGAGCAAATATAGAGTCTGAGGTCAGATGTCATTTTCAAGAGCTTTTGATGGGAAGAGGAGAGAGAGAGGGCAGCGCTGGGGAGGACATAAGAAGGAAAGTTAGATTGGGCTCTGAGGTATTATTTTGTTTTCACCTAGGCAGGAGAGAGACTCATACATGGTTCAGTGGTGATCCAGGAGATCGGTAGAGTAGGACAACAGGAATGAGAGGAAAATGTATAATCCTTGAGAAGGTGGGTGGTAGGGCTTGGAGTTTGAGAAGGGTAGAGAGTGGTTTTTTTTTTTTTTTTTTTTTTTTTTTGGCTGTCATCCAAACCATTTTATTTTATTTTATTTTATTTTATTGTTTTGAAGTCACTGCTTTGAAAAAAAAACAGTGAGAGAAGAGATAAAGATAAAGCCACTGGGAAAGTTTGAGCATTCCAGTAAGTCCAAAGGCTTTGGGTTTCTGGTAGCATTCATTTATTCACACAAAATACTATTCACTGTCCCAAGGATGGCAGGAAGTGGTGGACTTTGTTTTTAAATCTAGGACTGGAGTTTAGAGGGAGATTGCATTGGATATATGCTAGGTGAGAACAAGCTGTTTGCAGGAGTGACTAAAATGAAAGTCTACAGTGTCTGTGTTACTAGAGAAGAAAGTAGAGGAGTGGTGTGACTAGAGGTCTTGGGGATCAATTCATAATAAAAAGAACCATGATGAATTGTGTGTTTCTTCTGCATATCTTGCTCAATGTAATGCCTTTTATCCTTCCAACAACAATTGTTATTTTCACAAGGAAAAGCAGGTGGTTGGAGTGATGGAGAAACCTTGCTCATGTTCTCTCATCTTGAATGCGGCAGCATTGTTATTACACAGGGCGGTTGAGTCCAGAGCACTTGTTCTGTCCACTGAGCTATTCTGCAGCTCCGAGTGTTGGACAGGTAAGCGAGTGAGAGATTTGCAAGGATGGGAGTTGTTATTAGATCATGATGTTTTCATTTAGGAAGTTAGATTAGAACATTTTAAGTGACGACAAAGAGCAAGGACCACTTTATACGCTGCTGATAGAAGACCTGGAGTAGTGGGGAAAGTCATTGAAATGATAGAAGTAAAGAAAATTTTTGAGGTCAACTTTTGACATATTATCTACCTGTAAGCTCAACTTTCTGAGAATAGCAGAATGGAGAGGAAGCTTGAAGTACACTGTTGATCAAGTCCTCTCTCTCTCCCTGTCTCTCTCTCTATCAGGAAACTATCTCCCTAGATGTCATTTGGATGCCTCAAGGGTTTCCCTATGGAAAACAAGAAAATTCTCCTATGGTAGTAAAAGAATTTCACGTTCTGCTTTCATTTCTTGATGAAAATGCAGGAAAGACTAGTCTCAACCATGTTCAGTTTCTGATGAAGTTAATGACTTTCTCAGTGGAAAACAAGATTTGATGCCAACATGTAGTGATACAGTTAACGATGATTCATATAGACACATGGAGCTTATTTCTAGGTATCAAAAATATCAAGCACACTCCAGATTCAAATTCTTTTTACTTGTTCCCTTGGCCTACTTGTTTATCAGAACATTCTTCTGATAGACAGACATCCTTATAGATTACTTACAACTTCCTTCAGATCTCTGCTCAAATGTCATCTTCTTAGAGAGATCCCTCAGTTTCTTTGTATGAAGTGTCGCTGAGTCCTCCCCTGGTAGCTGTTATCTCCTGCACCCTGATTTTTCTTGATGGTACGTTCATATAACCATTTGACATAACTGATGCTTGCTTGTTTGTTGTCTGTCTCTTTGGCAAGCATCTATACGTCCCGACGTGGACGTACAGCCGGCTTTGCGCATGTCTAGTATCTGTAGCACCTAGAGCAGTGTCAGGGCCTAGCAGTATGGACGCATGTTGCATCTACAGGTACAGAGTACAAGGTGCTTTTGAAGAAGGGCAGGAAGGAGAGTGCATGTTTGCCCAGCTGTTGCCCTGCCCTGCTTCCTCCTAACTCCCACTGGAGGCGTCCCCTGAGTACTTCTGTTCTTTCCATTACCTCTGCAAGCTGCTGTCCTCTCCCTGCACTATTTTGCCTCCAGCACAAATAAAGCCTATTTATTTATTTTTCTCAGGCCGCGCTAACATGTTGTATTAAAGAAAGGGAGGTTCTCATAGAGGATGACAGAGCAGGGAAGGAACACTTGGAACTCAGTTCATTTGTTATTATCGACCCTGAGGGGTTTCTTGACAGCCAGCAGGCTGGTGCCCTCTCTGGTCTTTTCTTCCTCAGACTGCAGCCTCTTCCCCCACTTCCTGTCTTTACTGAATCCCAAACCTACTGAGAACAGAAAAAGGACAAGTTAAAATTGCCTAGCTTTAGAAAGAGTTGACAACTACTGTGGCCCTAAAAGACACACCTGAATCTCTTCATCAAATTATATTACTTGTGATTATAGTGCAAATCCACCCCAAGAGCTTTAATCTTCCACAAACAAAGCGATTCTTTGAGTCTTCTCTACCTTGATACAATTTCTCCTCCATCGTGCCTCCTCTTAAAAATCACGAATAGTTTCACTTTTAAAACAACTCGAGTGAGTGGGCTTTCTCCCTTTCTCTTTTTTACAGGAATAAACCCACCTGTGTGGAGAATTGAAGGTAGCAAGGAACAGTTCCAGAGGCACAGAGAAAACTGTAGTAAGGGTAAAAAAAAAAAACAAAAAAAACAAAAAAAAAACAGATAATAGATGACATTGATTTGGACCAGAGTGATGAGTGTATGGAGAAAAGTGGATGAATTTGAGAGTAATTTAAGGGGTTAGTCCAGAGTAGATGTGAGGTAAAGAGTTAGGGACATTGAAGAGTCAAAGATAAGTCTTGATTACTGGTTTGACAAATTCTCAATAATGTTCTAATAGTTCCAAATCAGTTATAAAAGTAAAGGTCCGCAAATTCGAGGCAAACTGTTAACATTTGTTGGCTTCATGTTTTCATTCATATAAAACTTCAACACAAAGTACACTGTAGTGTCTATGTCTCATTTCAAAAAAAAAAAAGCCAAAGGATTTAAAAACACCCTATAATCTTTGAAACTTTCTGGAATTTAGTCTATACTTAAACTACTACTGATCTCTTTGCTAGGAAGAGACATTTTATGCAAGTTTTGTCTACCTTGATACAATTTCTCCTTCATCATGCCTCCTCTTAAAAATCAATAGGAATCTGATTGTAGACAATGTAATTAGTTGTAATGTAATTAGTTGTGTTGTGTTACTTTATCATGTACAGTAGATCATCTAGAACATTGAGAGCAAGATGTTAGCTTTGTAACACAGCAACAGCAACACTTCTTATTTTACATAGTTCAAAATTGCAAAAAAAACTTAAATATTTTAAGCATCTCACTGAACCTTTGAAATACAGTTCACAGACCTCAAATTAGAAGCTCTGAGTTCTAACCAAGGCAGAAGTCCAGTTGTTCCGGAGACTTGGAAGAGGTAAGAATCAATCAGGTTGGGGTCCCAGTGGACAGTGTTGGAAGACTGGAGAGGAAAGAGGGGAAGTGAATCATTGCTTGATGGGAAAAAGTAACAAGCAGTTCAGGCTCCGAAGCCTGGACAATCACTAGCAGAGACAACTAGAACGTGAAGTAGCTGATTTGAAGTTTTCCACAATTCAGTTCAGCCAGTCTCTCCTTGACAGGGAAATGCAAGTTTCTCAGAAACTGCACTCTAATCACTGAGCTAAATCCCCAGCCCCTAGAAACTATCCAGAGTGTCTGCAGCATCAAAGGAAAGCTAGTGTCTCATAGATGGGGAGTTGTGGCCCTGAGGAAAAGCTAAGCAGGGTTCTATATTGATTTCTTGGGGTCTTAGGGGCAGCTAACACATCTGGGAAGCATTTCAGAATTGTTTAGTGCTTATTTCTCTTAATGTTTCACCTTGGCCTTCAGAAGTCTCCTTCAAGGAGGGGAAAAGGAAGTTCACTCTTTCTGGTTTTTACAAGTCTTGAAACAAGAAAGATGAGTTCCTTAGAAAATCAAACAGATTCCCTCTTCATAGCTGTTACAAAGTACCTTATGAAATTTATGTCTCTTTTGAGAGTCTTTGTTTATTCCAAGCTACTGGAAAAGATTGCACCTGGTTTGTGGAAAGGATCCAGGCAAAACAAAAGTTTATCTCTTTCATGCTTATCAGCCACAGTGATACTAGGTGATGTTTAGGTTTTTCATTCCTATCTTACCCTATTCCTTTCTTCCCTATACTTAATAATTTAACAAGTTAATATTTGCAGATTTGATCATTACTGTATCTGTTTTTCACTAGACTCCGAATGTCCAGGGAGCAAAATTCATGATTATTTTATTTCCTTTTGCATCCCCAGTACCTAACCCATAGTTACTACTACCTATGCTCAGTAGGCATAGGTAGTAGTAAAATAAAATAAAAAAATGGGAAGGGGAGCAAGGGAGAGGGAGGGGAGAAGGAACAGGGAGACAAGAGAAAAAAGAACAGAAGGGAAAAAAAAATGGAAACAAAACTTTTGTAAATAAGGAAGGAGGAGGGGATGAATGGAAGGGAGGGGAGTGGGAAAAAAGAAGCAGCAAGATATATCGTGTACAGGTACAAATCCCCTATGATGAATGTTATCACTATGTATATTTAAAATGTACCATTAAAATAAATTAAAAAGAAAACTAGAAAAAATTGTTGCATGATTAAATGTATGCTGAAGTACTTTACACTTTTCTATCTTCATTTACAAATTTTTAATGAAAACTTTTTAATCTGTTCTTTTTTTTTTTTTTTTTTTTTTGGTGCTAGGGATTGAACTCAGGGCCTTGTGCTTGTGAAACACTCTAATCACTGAGCTAAATCCCCAGCATTTAATCTGTTCTTAAAGCAGAATATTTTCTCACTTGAGCCAAGAATGGGACCATGTTTGTAAAAAACAAATTGTCCAAGATAGCTCATAGTGCATATGTAAGTAATTTATGAATTAAAACAACGTTTTGGTTACACATTTTTCAAATGAGATATTTGCGTTGTCTAATTCTCATTTATATTGTTTTAATTTTCTCCTTCGTAGTATAGCTGGATTTCTGTTATTCATTGATTAAAAAAAAAGCAAATAAGAGGAAAAAAAGGGTTAGATATTTGCTATGAGGTGGGTATGTGTCCCCCAAAGGTCCATGTGTAAAGGGCCAGCCCCCAGGCTGGCAGTTTTGGCAAGTGCTGTAGATGTTTAAGAGGTGTGGCCTTGTGGTACTCATTGAAGTTACTGGGTACATGCTCTTGAGAGAGACCGTGAGCCTTTGCCTGGCCCTTCTCTTTCTCCGCTTCCCAGTTTATGATGGGACGACTTCCTGACTTTCTCTAATGTATCCTCCTGATACTGCTCTCTGCTGTCCTCAATCAATAGACAAATGCCCAAATCAGTGGTCTGTCTAATTTTTGGATTTGAAGTACTGAACCATGAACTAATAAACTTTTTCTGTTTTATGAGTTAATTCCAGGTATTTTATTATAGTAACATAAAGTTGACTAACATAGTATCATTAGATCTTGGTTTTATTTCTGGCTTTATATGTGAATTTGAGTAAGTTATAAACTGAGCCTAAACCTTGTCAGCTACAAAATGGGGAAAAACTCATATGCACACACATTTCTCTTTTTCTGATTTTATATATAGTTAATATTCAAATGCTAGAGAGTGACTACATAAGTGATGACATGGATGGCATCTATTTATTTGTACTTTATAGTAGCCAGTATTGGGGTAAATGTTTTATTATGTTTCCTTATTTAATTCTCACAAAAATATGTTAATCGCCTTTCCATCCCCACTTTTTCTCTTGTCATTCTTTCTTGAACCTACCCCACCTAAAGAGGTGAGTTGGTGAGCCTTTCCTCAGTCTGTTTTCCTTGGGGTCACTAATGGACTCTGTGAGGCAGACGCCAGTGGGCACTCCCCTTCTCTCCTCCTTTGCAGCAGATGACAACAGATCACAGTCTCTTCCTTAAAGCGCTGAGTTCATCTGGCTCTAGCATACTAGCCTCCTATGAATTTTTTTTTGCATTAATATCATTTTCTTGACATATAAATATTGGAGACCTCCAGAGCTCAGACCTTGGGCCTCTTTTCTATCTGAACATATTCCTATAAAAATCTCAATCAATCTCCATAGCCTAAATACATTGTACATTCTGTCGAAGCCAAAATTTCAAGATCATTCTTAACCTCTTCCCAGAATGCATACTAATACACCCAGTGTTCTCTGTAGTATTACCATGTAGCTATCTAATGTCTCTAACAACACTCTTTTTAGTTCCTCTCCTTTTTGCGTATTTTTTTTATTTAGTCTTCCACATTTCATTAAATAACACCTCCATTCTCCCAAAAATATGAACTAGAAATATTTTTCACAACTCATAATGTATTAGAAGTTATACTGTATCTAATTTCAAATTTGTCATGAATTTAAGAATCTTTAGCTACTGCCAAGTGCTCTTTTTGTATTATAAGTCCCCGTCATTCTGAGGGCACTATTGCAATGGCCTTTTCTTGGTCTTCTTGGATCCAATGCTCTTTTCCCTGGAATCTATTCTCTACATGGGAGCCAGAGAAATTCTCCAAAACATAATTTGGATATACTAATCCCTCATCAAAAGTGTGCAGTTATTTCTGTCACAGAACAAAAACCAAAATCCTACTATGGCAGGGAAGTTCCTGTATGAACCAATCCCTGGCAACCTTTTAAATTTGACTCGTAAATCAGGGAGTAGAAGTTTCACTAATCTCCTTACTTTTTCTCAAATCCACCAGAATATCCCAGCATGGAGGTCCTTCGTTTGCTGTCCCCTCTGCTTGGAAAGCTCTTCCCTGAATAGTCACTGGATTGCTGCCTCATGTGCTTCATGTCTCCATTCAGACAAGTCCTTATGTTAGTTAGCTTTCCATTACTGTAACAGATACCTGAGGCAATCAGTACAGTAAGACAAATTTTTTACTTGTAGATACTTGAGATAATCAGTTTATTACTGACAGTTTTAGAAATTTCAGTGCATGGTCGTTTGGCCCTTGTCATGATTACTCTTGCTTGTCAACTTGATTGGTTTGAGCGATTCCTAGGAGATGAATAAAGCACACTTCTTTGTATGCCAGGGGGTCATGAAGACATCACTTTGGGATTATATCTGGTCCACTGCCCCTTGCTCCTGTGCTCTTCCCCTTTTCTGGCTCACCAGTGTCATGAGTTGAGCAATTTTTCTCTGCCATCTCCTTCTGCCATGGTGCTTCTGCCTACAGTCAGCCAACCATGGACCAAATTGTCTGAAATTGAGATAAAATAAACCTCCCCTCTTTTAAGTTGTTTACATCAGGCATTTTGCACCACTAATATGAAAGCTGACGAATTTAGCCCTGAGGCTTTTGTTACGGCAGCACACCGTGCTGGAAGATGTGGTAGAGTAAAAGTGCACAACTTGTGACCAGGAAATGGATGGAAGAGAGTGGAAGGGCTGGTGTCCTACTCTCCACTTCAAGGTCCTGCCCTCAGTCACCGAAAGATCTCACAGTAGACCTCACGTCTTTTTTTTTTTCCCAGTGGTACCGGGATTGAACCCAGGGATTCACACTGAGCTACACCTCAAGTCCTTTTTAATTTTTATTTATATATTGAGACAGGGTCTTGCTGGTTCCCTAAATTATACAGGTTGGGCTTACTTCAGCCTCAGCCTCCTGCTTCAGCCTCCCGGATTGCCGGGATTACAGGATTACAGGTGTGCAGCTGACCTTGTGTCTTACAGTTTCTGCCACCCCCAAATGGTGCCACTGTGGGGAGCGTGCGTTTACCACATGGGCCTTGAAGGACCTTAAAGAAATAAACTATGGCACTCCTCTCTAGAGGACTTTCCAGCTCCCGCTCTTGTCTAATCACTGTCAGTTTACGTAGAATTATTTTCTTTGAAATAATTATCACTGTCTGAGACTACATTTTATTTTAATCTAGATAGCAGTCTTTACCAGCTAGAATGGTGCTTGGCATACAGTCATGTAAAATAGAAATATGTAATTTTTAATATTTGGAGATGCCTCTGTGGTCACTTTGATTTTATTCATTTTGTAAGAAACATAACTGAAAATCAGAGTGATCAGGTCACTTCATCAAGATTACATAAGTAGTAAATGGTACAGTCTGGATTAAAAAATCGATCTGATAGTTAATATCACAATTTTAGCCACTATACCATATTGCTTTCCTTTTTATACTGCACTGTTTTCACAATCCAGAATTATCTTGAAAAGTCAGGACCTTAGAGTTTCCATAAACATTTGACAAAATTGTCAGAGCATTTATATGTATGCTTACATTTCAGCATTTGTTGCCTTTTTAGGACTTTTTAAAGGTACACACATGCACGTGCACACACACACACACTCAACAGAGTATGTTTCAGCTTCCCTGAAGGAAGATTTAACAAGAAGAAAAACACGTCCAAAACACATCGATACAAAAGATTGTTTAAAAAACAATCAATGACACATGACTGGCAATTGGATAAATGTGCAGATCCTAAGAATTTTAGACCATAAATTGAAAGCGATAGAGTCAGATGATTTTATGTCTTTGATCGCAAGTTCAAGTTTAGCATAGGCCTGAAGCAGCGCTCAGACACAGCCCTGTTACAACAGAAGCTATTGACCTCAGCATTACAGAGGGCCTGAAATGTTATTGAAGTCGAGTTTTACTGATTTTTAACACAGAAAGATTTCTCTTAAAGTAGATCCAACAATTGTCTTCTTAAAGACACCCTGAAGAAATGCTACGTTTCTTTTCCTTTTAAATGATTCATTTTCATTTTGCTCACATTTTATGAGAAAACTTGAGTATGGAAATCAAAAGATCCTAGTTCTCTCTGGGATATGTCCGTGTATGGATCAAAGTTAAAACAACAACAACAACAACAACAAAATACCCTACTTTTGTTCTGATGCTAAGAGGTGGATGTGTAAATATACCTGAATAATTTTTCTTTTTTCTAGGAGATACAATAGTAACAGCATTTATGGAATCCTGTTTGTGTCACTACTAGTTGTGGTATTGCTCATTACTCTTTTTGTGTGTCAGGTTCGAATGTGTAAACTGGGGCTCATACTCGTACCAATCTATACATTTTGGTGCGGGTTAGATGAGAAGCACCAAAGCACCAAGCACTTAGTGTGATTTTTCAGGAGGTAGCAGCTATCACAGTAAGTGTATGACCGCCGATCCAGGGCTTCTTGTCCTTGGCACCATCGACATTTTGGATTAGACAATTCTGTATTATAGGGTCTGTACTGTGAAGGTAGGATGGTTAGCAGAATTCTTGACCTCTACTCACTAGGCGCCAATAATAGCTACCTTCTTCTTGGCCGTGATAACAACAACAACAACAACAACAACAACAACAAAATGTCTCTAGACAGTGCCAGGTGCCCCTTTGGTGGGGTAGAACTGTGTTGAGAACAATTGAACGGGACTAATGTGACATATATATGACTTTATTTATTTTGCATAAAAATTTCACGGGATAGGAAACAATGTGATTCCATTTTTTCAAATGAGGAGAGTAGAAATTAGGAATGTTGAATATTCATCTTGACATACAGCTAGCATGGGCCGAGCTATCACCAGAATCTGATTCTGCCTGACAACAAAGCTTGGATGGTACGTTGGTTGCTTGACCTGAATTTGGATTGTCCTTGGTAATATTTCCCATTGATTGGCGGCTCCTGTGCAAAATGCCAAAAAGTCAATGTTGTATCACATTTCTGCTATTCCTTAGCTCAGGAGCCGATTCTAACTTTATATCCCATTTCCTTTCTTTTTTTTTTTACAACTTGTTCTTATTGTTTTCTTTTGTTTCAGAGAAAAGTGTCTATGTCAGTTGAGATCCAGCTGAGGCAGGAAAGCTCCGGGTCCCAGGGCTCTAGATTCTGGAAAGGAGTCTTAAACTCTTTCCCCAGCTCTTTGGAAATGGTAATGAGGCAGGTAATGGTTGACCCAGCCGGTCCCTAATCACAGTTTGTGTAATCCAACCCCTGTCCCCTCATCCTGTACCCACTGCCTATGTGTTCCTCACATAGGAAGTATAGGAGCCAGTCACATGGAAGGTTTTAAATTCTTTCCTTATATGGGGAATGAGGGAACTAATGAAGGGGGATGATGTAACAACCTATAAAAACCCTGAAGTCACTTTGCTCGGGGCCCAGGGTCTTGAGTGTGAACTCTCCTGGGTCCACTGACACAAATAAACCTGAGTTCTACTCTCTGAGTGGTGCTTGGTTTCCCACAGTCAATTTCTGCAGCACAATAATGAAGGAGGCTTGCTAACTCTCACGAAATATCATTTGCACATGCAGCTTACTATTAAAATGAGTTTCAACTCTTAGCTGGCAGCAGGTACCATCTTCACTTCTAGTCCTTGTATTGAGAGTAATATTGAATTGCCCTTTGCTTAAAACTTATTGCAAGTTTAATTGAGAAGGATGAATTCAGAAAATTTTATCTAAAGAATTTGTAGTGCTTTGAGGATAAGGAAAGGAAAAACAAAATAAATTGATTGCCCTTTCCTTGCTAAAAAGTTAAGGACGGCTCCTGCGTAACGCGTGAATATGCTGAATGTGGCCTTTCCTAGACTTTTCTTGACCTTAGATTTCTAAATGCTTTTTATTTTTTTAAAATAGTATTTATTTTTAATTGAAAAAATGTATATTTACAGTATAGAACATGTTTTGAAATATGTATATATTGTGAAGTGGCTCAGTTGAGCTAAGTTACACACACACACACACTCACACACACACACACACACATCACCTTGCAGGTTCTTTCCGTTTTCAGTGATGCAGATTTGTTTTCAGGTAAGAGGAATCAGGGAAAGAGAGATCAGTGTGTTTTCATCTTTGTCTTACTGAACCTCTCTGCTACAGTTTTCACTTTTGTGGCTCCCATAATATTAATACGTCATGAATTCTCCTATCTCTGGTTGGCCCAATGCTGTTTCCTCTCTTGGTTGCTTTTTTCTTTTCAGGAATCTCTTAAATAATTGTGCTCTAGGGTTGGGTCCTCAATTCACAGTTCATCTCAGTTTTTGTAATCCTTGAGCAACGTTATTGGACTTTAGGGTTTCAGGTACCAGCATTACCTGTGAATTCCAACTCCAGGTCTTCAGTTAGGCTGGACTCTCAGATTCGGACTGATCTGTTCAGTTATCAACTCAGCATCTCTACAGGAATATCTCAGAGTCACTTGTGTTACAATATACTCCCCTTAAAGTGGCTTATTTTCCTTAGTTGGTACCACCATCATTCACTCAATCACTTAAACTAGAACTTGGGCTTTATATAGAATTTTGCAGACTTTCATCTCTTTATTCACAATCATCAAATTCTGATAATTCTAATTCCTAAACATATCTTCAGTTCAATTTTTCCCTCTGTGTATCTACCACTGTCATTACAAAGTGTGATCGACTTATAATATGAATGTTTAAATTTTTAAAAACTATAATAGAAAAAGACGCATTGCCACTAATCTTCAAAATACTCCTGGCTTCAAATGCACTTATCCAATCATTCTTGCCACTTTCTGAAACATTTTTGGAAATCTTCAAGTCTTTACTTGTGCTGCCTTGGCTTCCTTGATGTCATGTTTCTTTTCCTTTTTTTTTTTTTTTTTTTGCACGGGGGATCGAACTCAGGGCCTCGTGCGTGCTAGGCGAGCCCTCTAACTGCTGAGCTAAATCCCCAGCCCCTGCCTTGAGTCCTGAACTGATTAAAAATGTTTAATTTTCTTTGTCACTTTTACTTTGGGCAGAAGAGCCAGCAGTCTCATGGCACCAGGTTCAGTGAATAAGGTGGTCAAGGACACACGCTAATGTTTTTATGAGCCTGCCTTTCTGTCACATGGGACTAGGTGGCATCAGTCACTGTTTTTAAAAATCTTATTTTATAAAGACATTCAAGAAAGAAGATATCCAGAACTGCCTCAGAAAGTGGCTAGAATAGTGGGATAAGTGTATTAGAAACAAGAAGGGTGCTTTTTACTGTAAAATTAAAAAAAAGATTTAAACATTCAACATGCATTTCTACCACCTCTTGCATCTCTTATCAGAACATCTGCCATCACTTCTTAAAAGGCCGTTAAGGTAGCATAATTTCCAAGCTATTTATAATGATTACAAAATCTTGCTCCATGTGGCTCCTGCCTGTCTGTTACTTTTTGTTCTTGGTGGGTACTTAAGTAATAGTGAGCTGCTTGTGATTCTCTCTGTTTGATGGAATGATTTGTAGTTCTTTGCCTCTGCTCAGCTGCCACTTTTGCATGAACTGCTCTTTCCCCAATTATCTCATCCAGAAAGTTTATTTTGAGCCTCACTGCTCTTTCTCCAATAACTCACAATCCTCTAAATTAATTGTTCTGGGTACTGTCTTACAATTACTGTTCCATATTGCTATATTATCATTAGATTCTCTTATCTCCGTCTCTGTCTTTATGCATCTTCTTTATACACACAGCCAACTCTTTGGGACAAAGACATAGAAGATACTTCACAAATGTTTGGTGAAGAAATGACTTTTAAATATCTCATTGAGGGGCTAGGGATTTAGTTCAGTGGTTAGAGTCTTGCCTCGCAAACACAAGGCCCTGAGTTCAGTCCCCAGCACTAAAAATAAAGTGAAACAACAACAACAAAAAATCTTAACTAAGTCAGTCGCTGACTACATTAGCTGTTTCCTTGCATTGGTCCAATCAAATTCACTAAAGGGACTCTAAAAGTAGTGATCTCTCAATGCAGTTTTT
>PVJO010018496.1:0-36587 GCA_004026905.1 Hystrix cristata | reverse complement strand
TTGAATTGTTTCTCTGATATGAGAAACCATAACTGTAAATAAGGATAAAGAGGTATAATAGATATTATATAAAAGGAGGATGGTGTGCAGAGGAGAGGAGTACTAGAAGGAAAGCAAGGGAAAAGCAGAAAGACAACAGGGGAGAGAGGCGAATGGGAAAATACGGAAAATGATGAATGAACCTGCTGTAAATAGGGAGGGAGGGTGCAGAGGGGAGGGGGGAGGGGGGGAGAACCAAGATACATCATGTATAGGTACAGAATTAATGTAATGAATGTGACCATTGTATGTAGAATGTACCAATACATGTTCTTGGTTTAAAATTTAAAAAAAAGCAAAGTTTAACTAAAATATAGTACCTAATTTGTGACTTTTGCACAACTGAATAAAAAAACCTGCAGAATAAAACCGTTTATGTCTCCTCTGCATTCTAGTAAAACAAATTATTAACCCCTAACTTTAAAAAAAATCTTTACAGTTATGAATTGAAACCTGATCATCCTATTTCATTATTAACAAGAGAGGCCATTGCCAGTGGACTTCTGAAAATGCACAGCAATACCTGGCTACAGGAGAAGTAAGGGACAGGTGGACATGACGGTAAGAGCTGGCAAATGTCCCCAGAGGCCTGGCCCTGTGTCCCAGATGGCCCTGAAGGGCAGGTCATGGCCCTGGTACAATGGTGTGTGCTAGGAGGAGCACCTCCGGTCTGTGGCTCCAAGGTGGGTTCAACACTGAAAGTAATCAAGGTCAGACTCACTTTCAAAAAGATGAGCTTTTCAAAATGCTCCATTATGAGCCTGGGCTGGCAGAAGCTGCTGTTCTTCATATGGGTGCTAAACAGCCTCTCAGATGTGACAGTGCTCAGGGAACAGCTCCGAAATCAAAAGGCCAACGTGGGCAGCATAAGTCACCATGAGCACTTGAGGTTCCAGCAGGTGAGCAGGTCCCAGCCATGCTCCAACACCTCCTCCTTCAGGTAGGTGAGCACCATGTCAGCCAGTGGCTTCTCTTTGGCACCTCGCCTCTTCCCCTCAGCCACCAGTGACCCCAGGTCCCTCCTGCTGACAGAGGCTCCTGGCAGGGACCCGGAGGCAGCTATGTCCTCTGAGGTAGAATTTCGTGCGGTATTTCTAGCTCCCCGATTAAGTCTTGCCTATACTGCTCCGCCTCCTCCAGAAACAGGGAGGCCTTGTATCAAGGGCCCAGCACCATGAAGAAGATGTACCCAGGATCGTGGAGGTTGGTAGACAGGCAGCTGGCCACAGCTTCCTTTAGCAACTTCAGCACAGTGTCAATGCCCCTCATCTCCAAGAACAGCACCTCCACCTTTCTGCTGAGCATGTGGATCGTGGGGATGACCTGGCTCAGAGTGGGCACTTATCTCCTGGCTGGCTGCCTGGAGGGGCCTGAGTGCACAGCGTACAGACTGCATGACCTCCCACTAGTTGCAGCTGATGAGCTCCTGGAAGTTTCACTCAACAGATAATCTCGTTGATGGCTCTCCTCTGCTCCAGCAGCTGATGGAGCATGTGCAAGGACCTGCATGGCACATCTGGATGACTGGCTGTGGTGGCAGCTCGTACTCCCTCTGCAGCTCTGCCAGCTTCTCCCTTTTATTCTGCTTGAAGTCAGTTCTCAATACAAACCTCCTAGGACTCAGCTGGACAGTGCACAGCCTCATCTATGTCCTCAGAGGATGACAGCATGGACGTGTCTTTCTGGAGCGGGTCCCCAGGGTTGGCATGCAGCGCAGGGCCTCAGGCAGTTGGTCTGGAGACAAGGCTGTGGAGGGGCCCTCTCCCAGGGGCTTTCCTAGAGAGGACACCATAGAGCTGGGGTCGCCCGCAGGAGGGGCAGCAGGGTGGGCAACAGTGTGAGGGTGTAGGGATGTAGTGGACTTATTGTGGTCAACTGGAGCAGGAACACCTGCTGGACTGAGCTGGTATGGTTCTGAGCATAGAGGATCCACCTGAAGATTGTTGCTGAGAACAGAAGCAGAAGAGAGGGGCGGCTGTTTCCCAGGAGAAGCTCTGTTGCAGCTAGTTTCCCTGAATGAACACAGCTGTTCTTGTTGCAGGGCGAGCCCAGGGCCTTGCTGTCCTCGGGGATGGCTGCTGTTTGCTTTGGAGGAGCACTAGTCTTCATCTTCACTGTAAATGTTCTACCATGGCTCGAGTATAGATTTCTTCATCCTTTTAGTGCAGACATGGATGTATATGGGACAGTGCTGTGGGTTCCCAGCCCATGATTGGATCTTTCAGGTCTCCAGTGCATAGACAGACGTTCTGCACTCTTGCTGCATTTGGCTTATGTGTGTGAATGTTGTAATTTGTAAATGTCCAGTATTAAATCTGCTCTCTTGCAACCCATTGACTCTAGAAAAGTAACAAATTACAAGGGAGCATGGGATACAGGGGCAAGATGCCTGGGGTCCCCCATTCTCCTGCAGCAGGTGAGCACAGTACACCTGCCACACATGCCTGATGAAGCATGGTGCACAGGCCCTTCCACTTCTTGCCCCTGTTGAACTGGTTCATTCGGTGCACACACACTGCCTTGGAGCTCTCCAAAGGTAGAAGTGCTTCCACATAGCGACCTCCTCCTGGAGCAGGCGGTGCTCCAGGGAAGAGAGAGGATCCTCTGAGCCATGCTCTCTCCCTGTGGCCTCCCTGTAGTACAGCTTGGGCAGGTAAGGGGAGGGCACCACGGCTGCAGACTCTTCCTTCAACCAGTCAAGGGACAGGATCTTAGGCACCTTGTCCAAGAGGCGTCCAGAGCCCAAGTCCCTGCCTCTGCAGGCTGTGATAGGAGCAGAAGCAATGGGGCAGGGATGGACCCCTGGCCAGGCTTCCATTCTCAGGCACCAGCTTGGTGGGATGTGCTGGCCCCACCTGCCACGTCACACAGCTGGTGCTTTGTGGGGGCATTGGCCAGAGGTATGTATGAGATGGATATGCAGAGATAAGGGACTTCTGGGCCCACAAGCCCAAAACTTCCCAGAATACATGGTTAAAGATTAAAAGATAAGGGGCTGGGGATTTACCCAGTGCTTAGAGTGCTTGCCTAGCAAGCACAAGCCCCTGAGTTTGATCCCCAGCACAAAAAAAAGATTAAAAGATAGCCTACAGGGTCACAAATCCAAATAGGGTCAAAACACATTGCCTTAAGGAACATTGCTCTGACCCTGTCCTCCCCATACTCTGATTTATTAATCAGATTGGCCCTAAGGTCAGTCATGTAGCAGACCACCTTGTCCTTACCCTCTCCTTCCCCTGTCCCCTATACGAATACCTGAACATATGTCCTTCTTTTGTCCTTTAGTCTTGCTTCCTGGTTCTATTAAAAAAAAAAGAAAAAAAGCCATGGAGACTTCACTTCGGGGCTGTTTTCTCCTAAGATTGTCTCTCGCTGAGGGGTCTCTGTTAAGGCAGCCACGCTGGGCCATCTTGAGGTTAAACTGGACATGGACTCCCAAGTAATCTCTCATCTTTTGCATGGTGCCATAGTCATGAAACACGACAGGTACTCCGATCTTTTTCATTCTTGCCCCTGCTGAACTCCTTCATGCAATACGTACAGGTCACCTTAGTGCAGGCTTTGGGGGCACTAAATGAAGAAATGCTTCCAGGTCAGACCTCTTCCTGGAGCTCAGGTGCTGACTAGAGAGGAGGTGCTGGGTCACTGCCTCCATGGTCACATTCTACAGGGTGCTGCTGTACTGGGAAAACAGGGCCCTGTGCTCATCTTTGCTCTTGGTGGGCAAGCACTTCCCAGGGAGCCAAGAGGCACAGCCACAGCCCTGAGGTCCACCTGCTCATCACTGTTGTCCATAGGTCTCATGTCCTCCTGCTCCCTTTGGAAGTCCATTCTTTCCAAACTGTGGTTAGGAATCATCATCTTGCTCTTCTATTTTGAAATCTGTCTTATCAGAAACAAAATTCCTGTCCCCTTTGGGACAAGCTTCCTGGTTATTCTCCATAACTAACCATAACTATCCTGGCTGCTTCCTCATGTTAATGTCACAGGTTAATAAGAAATTGGTCCAAGTGCTCATCTGTGCCCCTAGTGCAGATCATCTTTTTTTTCTTTTGCTTTGTTTTTTTTTTTTCAGATCATCTTTATATTCCACATTCATTCCATCTTCCAGGACGTCTCTGTGAACGTGGCCCATCATGAACATCATTGAAAACAGCATGTGGATCCTGGGCAGGAGTTGTCTTAGGGCCCAGAGCACTGTGTTCTGGGAGTGCTGCTGTTAGATGTGTCCTTCAGTGTGGACACGTGTAAGCAACAGACTTGCTTCTAGTCTTAAGGACAGGACCCCTGCCACCGTGTCAGTACACACTCCATCCTTCTGCATTTCTGTCTTCAGGCTTCCAGAGCTCAAATTCCCAGTTCTCCCAGTGCAAAGTCTAGGCCCACCAGGGATCCGCAGAGCCAGCTCAGTGGGATGCTGTCCACAGGCTCCAAGGCACACCCATTCATTAGCTGCTTTGTCTGCCCCGGATGCTGCACCCCTCCCAGGTTCCTGTGCCAAGCAGAGGGGCAAGCTAAATTCTTTGAGCTAAGATTTCACAGCATAATGTAGTCTTCAACATAGCTGAGACAACCTGAGGAGAAGCTATTCCTTGGAAGCAGCATGTGCATAATCAACAGCATTTGCATGTTGTACATTCTTTCTCAACAAGTGTTCCTTTCTGCGATGCACTGCCTAATCCCGTGTGTTTTCCCCACAGAGAAGTAATTATGTCTGCCATCTATAGCATTGTCAGGGGTGGCTCACTCTCATTAAAATGACTTCATTGCTGCAGATTACTCATGGGCCACTACAATTATTTATGGAGTCTTTGTAGGTTGAAAGGGCAAACTGGATATTGTAGTACCTTTCTTTCCTACTTTCAAGTAAATCTAAGAAGATCTGGAGAAGTATAAGAGTCTAGGAGTTAAATTATAGTTTCCTTTTGAGCTTATCACAGATATGTTGGATTAGGTGAGAGCAAGGGAAAGAATTGCATGGAAATATCAGCATCAATTTCAGTTTTGTTTTGATTTTTTTTTTTTTGGAACCCAGGACCTTACTCATGCTAGTTAGTACCCTTCTACTAAGCTACTTTCCCTGTCCCCAGCTTCAGTTTTAATGAGACAACTATTTGAACTCCTCAAGTTCAGCACAGCAGCTAAGGATGACCCGGAAGTGTCATTTTTTTTTCCAGTGTGGATATCGAAGGTGACACTGAGATGACTTTCATATTTTCAACTAATTAAAACAAAAAAATTGATTATTTGTAAGTGTAGGGGCATGTCTGATTAAACTTCAATGCGGAAAATGACCATCAACCCAGTAATGATGAGCCAGCCCACACTGGAGAGCCGTATGAACATATAGATAACCCTACCAAAATAAGCACTAATATACAACTTAATTTTAGACAAACTTGTCTCCTTGTTTTAAATGGGGGTTTATTTAATGATCTAATTATCTGGGAATGGGTCAGTTCATTTAATCATGCTAAATACAAAAAGAGAGGTTCAGAAGACATGTTTAATTGTTCTACATACAAAAGGAGGAAAAACGAAAACAATAAATAAACTTCTACTAGGCAGACAAGGCAGAGCAAGTGTCCAAGCCATGGGAGCTATGCTTCCTTGACAGTTTTGGATTATTAAGAAAACAACTGCCGGGCTGGGGATTTAGCTCAGTGATTAGAGTGCTTGCCTTGCAAGCACAAGGGCCTGAGTTCGATCCCCGGCACCACAAAAAAAAAAAAAAAAGAAAGAAAACAACTGCCAAAACATAAACTGATATTCAGAAGCAGTTGCCAAATAATATGTAGTCTTTCCAGTGGTTACAGTATCCCATGAAACATTCTCTTGGCAGAGCCACTCTTCCAATACTGATTTACAGAGCAGAGAAATTCCTAGGGAAAAGCAGTTAGTTTAATTTATAGTAACCTGAGGCTAACCAAGGAAGTGGAATCAGCAGATAGCTGGCAGGAGAGTAAAAGACGAGTGCAGCTATTCATGTAAATCTTTCTCCATTTTATTAACTACCAGACATCAAAAGCAACCAGATTCCTACCTACTTATAACTACTTTGCCCGTCTATCAAAATGACTTTAATGGAACCACCTCTGTGGCACAATGGATAGCGCGCTGGACTTCCAGCCCAGCTCGTGGACTGGTCAATGACATTAACTGTCCAACTCCTAAATGATTTAATGTAGCCTGTCTGTGTTAAAAGGAACGTGAAATATCATCAAGCCAAGTTGTTTGGTTTTATAAGTAAGAAGACGGATACTCAAAATGATCATGTCACCATCTAAAATCATCCAATCAGTTTGTAGCTGAACAGTTCTAGACTGGTAGCTTACCTCCATCTTGGGGCTCTTTCTGCCACATCTGAATTTTGTGAGACTTACTAACTGCAAAGACTGGATAATATATGAGGTGATAGACAGGAACAGACAGTTGTGCTTTTTTTTTTTTTATAGTTTTGAGGGTTTTTGTTTTTTTTTTTAACAGTGTTAGGGATGCAAGCCAGGGTCTTATTCATGCTAAGCAAGTGCTCTACTACTGGGCTACATTCCCAACTCCAACTCCTGTTCTAATAAGAAAACTAACTGAACTCCTCAAGCTCAGCATAGATGTGTGAGTTTTGTAAGACTGTCACTAACTGCACCAAACTGGATAATTTATGCAACATACAATAAGCCAGATTTCAAACACCTTTTGGGTAAATTAGATATATCCAGAAGTTTTGTTAATAATACTCAGATCATCAGCATGCATGTACACGTTGGGGGCACTAGGGATTTAACCCAGGGCCTTCACAGTGAGCTGCATTCCCAGCCCTTTTTAGATTTTTATTTAGAGACAGGGTCTCACTAATTTGCTAAGTTGCCCAAGCTGGGCTAGAACTTGAGATCCTCCGGCCTCAGCCTCCCAGAATGCTAGGATTACAGGTATGTGCCACCATGCCCAGCTAAGAGTTAGTTTATTAAATACACATACAGCTGATTCTGTTGCTCTGGAGAACTCAATACAGGGACAGTGAGATTCAGTGTACAAAATCACATCTGCTGTGAACAAGAATGCTTACAGCAGCACTTTTCAAAACAGATGAAAACCAGAAAGAACCCAAATAGCGCTTCACAGTGGTTTGGATAAATAAATTACAATACACTCATCCAATGAAATATGAGACCGTGATGAGAATAAATGAACAACTATACTTGCCAGTCTCAAACGTAACACTGAATGAAGCAAAACGAATATGTGATTGTGGTCTCCTTGGGAGCAGGAGGCACCCAGCATGGTGGGACTGTGGGGCCTCCTGGAATGCCCTTGCAATGTTCTGTTTCTTTGCAGTTTAATTCTACATGTGAGCCAATTAGTGAAAAATTCATTGACTTGTGCATTGATAAGCCATACCCTTTCCTGTATGAAAGGGTTTTATTTTACTGAAGGATACAAGGGTAGAAAAATAAACTAAAATAATTTTTTTCAGTTTTTCATTATTCCAGTCAGTGACTTGTCTCTAAGATACAATGGGTATTCACACACTTGCAACTCACAATACAGAAGAGAAATGTTAAACGTGAAATTGCTTCATGTCTCTGGATGTGTTATGCCTTCTAAATGAATTTCTGGACAACATGCTGCAGACTATGTCATAAATCTCTGGAAACAATGAGGAAGTTGGGGGTCTGAGCCTCAGACTTACTCCAGCAGGTATATGGGGTTCTTTTATTTCCATGAGGAACAGAGTCCATGGAGAAACTGGCATGATAGTCCTCTCAGCATCTTTGGCTTTTCTCTTCTAAGAGAATGGAATTTCCTATTTTAATTACCTTGAATGTTTCTGGGGAAGTTGAGTAAATTAGACATGCAATTTATAGTGCACGGTTCAAGAACTTCAAGTCATTCCGTAGCCTTTAAGGTTTAAAAAAAAGGCAAAGAAAATAAAGGAACCTAAAAAACACTGTGTTGCCCAGACAATGACAGCAAGCACACTTCAACCGGGGACTTGGGAGGAAGGGGATTAGTTTTTGTGAAACAGACTCAACTAAAGGAATGTTGTTGCTTTTGAATGTCAGATATGTGACATTTGGATAGGACTTGGGATGTGGGCACAAAAGGCCCGCAGATCTGTCAGTACTGGTAGCTCTTCCATCAACGCTTCGTGTCTGCAGGGCTGGATTACGCTCAACACACAGACATCAAACGTCCAGAGTTGGTCCTGCCTCAGGATAAATTCTACTCTCCTTGAGCTAATGCCAAACCCCTTCCTGCTGCCTTCTTGCTCATCCTCCACACCGCCCCTTTGCACTTTTAGGAGTTATAGGAATGGACCGGGAGCCCTCGCCTTCTTAGCTTCAGACACCATGTGTTTTACTTGGAGAACCATTACAACATGATAAACTCCTCCTCATCCCTCAAGAGCCAGCACTCCTCCAAAGACACTCCCAAACCAGTCTATGCAGGGCATCCTCTAGTGCGCCATCTGCTATCAGTAAGTCCTTTGTGCCCCCCCGTCAACGTCTGCTTCCTCTTTGCCACCCTCTTTCTACTTTTCCCTCCCCCTTCTAGCCTACCTTGTTCCCCTCTGCCCCTTCCTTCCCTCCCTCTCCTCTTCATCAGCCTCAGTCTCAGAATTCATTCTTCCTACATAAAGCAACACTTGTCCACGTTCCTGTGCTTTAAACCAATTACCATAGCTGGGGATATGAGATATTACACCCAAAGTTGGGGATCTGTTACCAGGAGAAAGAGTAATGAATCAAAATAACATATACACTTGAAAAAATGTTCCAATTAATTTAGCATTCATATTAAATTTTAAGGCTACTCTGTACAGAACAGGCTCCAGATGGGGCTTATTTATTCATATTCATGTGTCTTGCATAAAACTAAGAAGTGTGCATAAATCTATGGACTGTAAGGCTCATGAGACAGAGACATATACTATTTTGTTCACTCCTCTGCCCCAGGACCCAGAACAGTGTCTAGTTTAATAAACATTGAATGAACAGATTTTTTTCTTAAGACAACTTGAAAATTTCTCTTCTCTAAAACCTCTCTTTTCCTCACACACACACACACATCTCTTCACTTCACCCAAGGAAAAGAAAGTGAACTCAGTAGTTTGACATTTTTCAGTCAACCACCTCCAAAACAATATATATTTTTTTTTGGTATGGTTTCTAAAGACAGGATCTTGCTATACAGTCTAGGTTGGCCTTGAACTCACTATGTGGCCCAGGCTGGCCTCAGACACAGGCAATCCTCCTGTCTCAGCTTCCCAAGTGCTGGGATTACAGGCGTGTGCCACCAGGCCCAGCTCCAAACGATACATCTTTGTGTGTGTGTGTGCCTGGGATCAAACTCAGGGCCTTCTGCTTGCTAGGCAAGCACTCTAACCACTGAGCTAAATCCCCAGCCCCAAAACGATACATTCTTGATATCCCCTACAGCAGCAATGGCAAAACTTTTAGAGCTTTCAATAATACAAATAACCTTTCAATGAAACAAACACAGATACAAATACAAATGATACAAATAGCTTGCTGTGGCATGTGTACCACAGGTTTACCCTCACTGACATAAAGCATGCTAAGATACTAGAAGCCTCCTATAGCACCTACGAACTCTTCTTCTGATTCTATTTTGTGCTAGTATCCATAGGAAATTTGACTGCCTGACCTATGAGGCCCCTGAACAAAAGAATCAGCCCTGGATCTCCCTACTAAGCTCAGCCAAACTAAGAATGGATGAAGCTCAAAAAAAAAAAAAAATTCTCCCCTCTGATAACTTCCTAACTGCATAACTGACCAGGTTCAGGAAGCAGAGTTAAGTCAAAAACCAAACCTGTACAAATGAGGAACCAAATCAGTACAAATGAGGCTGCTTATGGTAAATTTTAAAAGTAACACAGTGCCCTTTCTGAGGCTATCACGCCATTTCTCACATGGTGCCTTGGAAAGAGCCTCTAATGATACAGCAGGCATTAGAAGGACTACATGAAAATGAATAAAACATCAGCACTGGGAAAGTATGGTTGGTTCACCATGCATTTTTCAAATGCTAGTATACAGAGAAAACTTCGATGAGCCAGACACACACAGCCCCTTTTCAGGTGGATGAAACCATCTTTCAACTCAGGGCTTTCATAGTCAAAGACCAGGTAAGAATGAAGCTAAAACTCCTACGTATGTTCTGATACCAGTCCCCTTTGACGCACCTGCTAAGCTTTTGCCAGATCTGGTCTTAGATGTCTCAAAGTCACTGTCAACCCTTGCCTCAGTTTCTGCATGACACCACTGGGAATATGTGCTCACCGTAAGTCTCAGGAGTCAATGGGACAAATCAAAAAGACAGCTCTATAGAGCACTTTGTGCTTCTGAACTGAAACATAAAAGGTAAATTTCTGGGTTTAGGCAAGTCATTGAAGGTTGGTGAGTCTTACACTTCTTGTCCATGATATGAAAATAATACCTCCCACTTCTCAAGGTGGCTCTAATGGTTACATTTTAAAAGAATGGGTGACCCACCTCACTCAAGGTATGTTTAGTGGCAGTAGGTACTTCAAAAATGTTAGTTCCTCATGTATGGAAATTAAGAGAAACCAAAACTTCACAGTGCAGAAGCTTCATGCTGCAAAAAGCAATACTTCACAAGTCAGAAAGTTAGACCCTTTATTTTTAAAAAATAAAAGAAAGAAAGTTAGACCCTCAATATACACCTGTACAAGACATCTCACCACCCCATAACAATCATGCAAATGGTAAGAACAGACTACAGATACCAGCAACCCCAATAGTCAAAGAGAAGTCATGGAAGCGATTGATAGGTAGGTTAGAGCAAAGACATGACGACTGAAGAAAGAGTGATATAGTTAAGAAAAAATAAAAGCAAGCAAGAAAAAGAGAAGGAAAAAAACAAAAAGGATCTAGAGAAAATTTTCCATGTGTTAATCTAAGTCCTCTGAAAAACAGACACCCAAAATAGGATTACCCACATAAGGGCTTTATTAGGAGGAGTAGCCAGGTGGAGAAAATGAGTAGGGAGTTGGTGGGGGTCAGAGGAGAAGTCAGACCCTAAGTAACAGAGGGACAAAAGGAAGATAAGGTGCAAAGTCCTGGCCTGCTTTGGGGCCTAAGGGAGTTCAACAAGGCTAGGGCCAGCTGTGTGACAAGTAGGTCTGCTTGGTACATTCTCACTGCCTCCACTCCTGTGACTCAGCATTTCACACCATATGGTAGAAACTGAGCTTCTCGCTCCAGTTCATTTATACACTGGGCTGTCTTTATAGCATAGGTCAAACTGTAAACAAAACATCATGCAATAGAAGAGAACACACTAGGGCTAGGAAAGCTTGTTAGCAGGGTTAGAAACTCACGGTGCGTTCTCCAAGTAGAATGGTCAGGGGAGGTCAGATATGCCGCAATGTGACTATGGTTTGCTCTCTTCTTGACTTAGGTCCTATAAAAGAAGAGCCTGAGGTAAGGATTTGGTGGCAGGGAGAGTACTTGGAAGATAAATCAAAGAAGCAGGTGTAAGGGGGTAAGGACAGATTGATAAGAAAAAAGAAGTTAATATAAGAGTGCATGGCAGAGGTCACTATAGGCAACAAAGCTTAATTTCCTCCACAGCCTGGGCAAGTGCCTTCCATTTTTCAGAAATGCCACCTGAAGCACTACATCTAAAGCATTATCCACGAGCTCATTTTCCATTGGTTGAGAACTGTCACTTGGCAAATTAACCCTCCTAATCTTCCAGTCTGGGCTGATCTGTGATGGTGAAAGCCCCAGTCATGAAGCCAGCCCTCATGAGGAGACACCCAGTGGCAAGCGAGTCTCAGTGTACACAAAGCTGCCCATCTCAGCTGCTGCAAAAGTGAAATGCAGGAGCTACGTGAGGCACCAAGAACTGTTCCAAAGGCAAGTTGTTAATTAAGTGACTTTAACTTCAGCAACTCGTTTCTCTTTCCATAAATACCACCCCCCGCTCTAGGTCCCATCAGTATAAAGCCCTGCTGTGTTGCACATGATGCTTTACGTATGACCAAGACATTTGTCCAGTAAAGGAGGAACGTTACATTCAGCCCTGAGTCTCATCAGACCAGAATTCACTGCATGTGTAAGCAGGAGGCGGGAAAAGCCAGACTCCCTAATCTACAAATTCCTCCTCTTCCTGGTAACTCTACCCAGAGTACACGCTCATCTTGCCAAAGACATGTAGACTTGCTGCACTGGATGGGACAGGTGTACAAGTCCTAATCCCTTTGTACCCTCTCTGCAATCATACATAAAGCAAGTCTCTGCTGTGACTGACAAGTGAAGAGCAACACAAACAATCCTATATAGTATTTGCCCCCCACTTTCTGCCCACAACATTACAGGTAGATCGCAGACTGGAGAGGTAAGTCCACCTTCACCTGCTATAAATATCTAATCATTTAAGCCTGAAGTGCTCAGACCACAGTCCATATCAAAACCATCTAGAGAGGTAACCAGCACACAGGGGCTGCTGTTTGTCAAGGTTGAAAACGACCATGGTGTCTTTATTAAATTCCCCACAAGATTCTGATACACATCAAAGTTTACAGAATGGGAAAAAATTTTGCCAGCTACTCCTCAGAGGACTAAACTAATACCTACAATATATAAAGAACTCAAAAATATTAGATCCCCTCAAACAAAAGGTCCAATCCAAAAATGGGCAATTGAAATGAATAGACATTTCTCAAATGAAGAAATACAAATGGCCAAAAGGTACATGAAAAAACACTCAGCATCTTTGGCTATTAGAAAACTGCAAATCAAAAACAACAGAGATTTCATCTTACTCCAGAAAGAATGGCTATTAGCAAGGACTCAAAAAAAAAAAAAAACAAAATAGGCTGGGGATTTAACTCAGTGGTGGAGTGGTTGCCTAGCAAGCACAAAGCCCTGAGTTTGACCCCAGCACCCCGTCAAAATAAAAACAAAAACAACAGCAAATGCTGGTAAAAGTTATGGAGAGAAAGGAAACTGTCTGGATTGGTGGGACTGTAAACTAGTGCAACAACTATGGAAATCAGAAAGGTGATTCTTCAAAAAACACAGCTCAAGGTGATGCCAATGGTGCTGGCCACACACTGAGTAGGTAAGACTCAAGAGGGCTCAGTGAGGGATAGCCTCATGAAGAGCATGCAGGAGCAGCTTTGTATATGTGTTCCTGATCTCTCAGCTCCTTATGGTGCACAGAGCTACCAGTAACCTTTTCTGGGCAGGTGGAGAAAAAAATCTGGCCACGCTGTTGCGTTTTTTTGGAAATTCTATAGCATGTTTTATGTACCCACTGTATCCAAAGTATTATTTCAAAATGTAACTAAGGAAAAGTTATTAATGAGATATTTTACTCTGCTTTTGTACTAGGTCTTAGAAACCTGGGATACATTTTACATTCAGCCACAGGTTCAATAGCAATGTGTAGTTAGTGGCCATTCCACTGGTGTTATGGTTTATATCTAGATGCCTCCCCCAAACCCTCAAGTGCTCATAGCAGGGCTTGTGCAAGGTGACTGGATTATGGGAGTATTATAGCTCACTTGCTGTTAGGAGATAAGATCTGGTCAGAAGAGGCAGATTACTGTGGGCATGACCCAGAAAGGAAGACCTCCCTTCCCAGGCCCTCCCTTAATGGCTTGCTCTGCTGCCTGGCTGCCATGCAGTGAGCAGCTATTTCTCCTCCATGGCCCTGTACCACAGCTTCTTGCCTTGGAGCCAGCAGACTATGGACTTAAATCTGTACAAAATGTGAGCCAAAATAAACCTTTCCTCATTTAACTTTCAGGTGTCAGGTACTGTGTCTCGGCAAAGAGGAAGTAACTGAGACAAGTGGCTTCCCCACTGCCCTCATATTCCAGCTCATAGCACCAATGGAAGTTTTTATTCTATCAACTTACGTATTTCTTTTTGAGATTTTTGCACTCCTCGTTCTTGAGCCAAACCCAAGATTAGAAAGCAACAGATCCCTCATCCAAAGAGAGAAAAGCACCCCTGAATCTTTTTATTGTATGTGAGTGCATGTGTGTGTGTGTGCATGTGTGTGTGTGCGTGCACATGCTCCTCTAGCCTTTCAGTAGCCTCCTGACAAGCCTAGGGTGACTAATTATCCTAGTTTTCCTAGGATGGTCCCAGTTTCAGCACTGAAAGGTTTATATCCCAGGAATTGCCTTGCTCTCGACAAACAGGGTGGCCATACTATTTACCTTTCAAAGTCTGCACCTTTGTGTATCACCCAAGCTTCACGAGGGCCTTTTACCAAGGGTGCAAGCAAGTTCAGCCCAGGGAGGAAAAGTTGTTTCAGCACTCTAGCCAGAGCTGAGCATCTTTACACAGGATTAATAGCATACTCAAGCTCTGTGTCCTGGCAAGTAGTACAGCCTCTCTACATGCTCACTCACCTTGGTTCTCATATTGACTCTGAGCCTTGGTTTCTCTTTCTATGGGTATGATAAGTATGCAAAAGGACTTTTAAAACATTAAAATAGTAAATAAACATGTCCACTGCTAATATTACTCAGCAAACAGTATGTGCCATGTCATAGCTAAATATTTTACATTTATTATAGCATTTCAACCTTACAATATACATATAGGCAAATACTCTGTCCCCATTATACATATGTGGAAACTATAACTCAGCAAAGTAACTTGCCTATGGTCAAACAGCATATTGACTCTCAGAAGTGTGACTTAAGCCAAAATCTCTGGCTTCAAAGCCCACAAACACAATAACAGAAGAAAAAGAATGGGAAGAGATATAAATGGCAAAAATAATCTCTGCACTGCAAGAAAAATGCTCTAAATATGAAGCCTTTGACCAAAAAAATAAAGCAACCAAAATTTCTAAAAGACTGAGATGAGCCTACATTCTTATCCTCAGTTTGGCACCATGCTTCATCTGAATATTATCATTTAATTGTTATAATATTAAAATGCCCAGACACCATTCAGGTTACAGGAAGAGGAAAGGATTGCACATAAATAAATTTGAGAAGAGGGTGGTAAACTGGGCTCACCAAAGAAAACTGCTAACAAACTCTAGGGAAAGAACAGGGAAAGGGCACCCCAGCCACATGGAAGTTTTTCCTGTGTAGAGAACACAAAAAGAGTTCTAAGGTACCTTGTAGGAAGTCTACCTTAGCCTCAAGGCAGGTAAGTAACCTGGAAAATGTTTTTGATTAACATAACAAAGAATTAAAATACATAAATAATGGCAGTATCCAATAAAAAGACTTCGTATGTTTTATACACAGACCTAAAAAACTCCTTCATGGTAAGATTTAAAAGAATCTTTAAAAGGAGATTCTTACAAAATATTTCCCTGATCTACATAAAATTTCTTTAATAAGGTTAAGCCTAAGGCTGAAGATACAAACTCTCTGGGTGAGAGGAATGACAGCCATTAAAATCATTTCAAAAGGTTTTAATCAGTGGTCATTAATTCCAAAACTATAGGAAGAAAGTAGGGTGACAATATGGAGTGGTGGGGGACTACAACAAACTGCAGAGTACTTGCCTTCTCTGAAGGAAAAACAACTATTAAGCTACCTAATTGTTGCTACGCAGAAAGGTGGGCCTGGATAACCCCATACTGTTCGATCAAAAAACAAAACCTGAACACCTAGATATCCATTTTTCAATGAAGGTTCATGTTACATTTCTTGCCACCTAGCCCACACAAGCAAATGTTTTAACATCGTAAGATAACACAGGGCTGAACAAATGCTACCAAAAAGTAACTATTGGCTACTGGGCATTTATCTGCCAAACTTCCCTTCAATGTGATGATGTGAGGCCATTTCCTGAGATGTGAAAGAAGGTTAATTTTAAAAGTTGGGGGTGCTTTTGGCAGCAAATGAGTACAGAAGGAGGCCACTGCCATATAAAGATACTTCATTCACATTACAACTTCTTCTCTTCTGGTACTTCAGAGGGCAAGATGGAGCTGAAAAGAAAGAATTAGCCAGAACCTTCATCACTCTGTCCCTAGCAGAGTTCTAGCTCTTAGCAAGAGTGCAATGTACATGTCTATGCATGCATGTATGGGTGTGGGTGTGTGTGTGTGTGTGTGTGTGTGTGTGTGAGAGAGAGAGAGAGAGAGAAACAATTTTTAAAAGGTAAACAAAAATCTGTGTTAAAGTCTGATAACTGTAAGGCACAGGAATTTACACATGACCCCAGCTCCATTTACTGTGCACAGAGTCAAAGTAACCTGCAGATGACTTGTTTACTAGACACATTGGTTCACTAGATGACCATTCTCTGGGAGAGCTTTTAGTAGCTGTCGCCCCACTTGGGCCAAAAGAACCAGCTCACCCTGACTTTTAAGATTCCGGTTTATTCTCCTATGATCACCAATGCCTCGAAGTATTCAGCATCTTAGAAACTCACAAATGACGCTCTTCACCAGCTGCAGCTGGTATTTTGGAAACAAGGTGCCACTTCACTGGAGCATGTGGCTCCAGCGACTTGCAACTGTTTTCTTCTCACAAGGAGGCAAAAGAATCAAGACTCCTTTGTATAAATGTTTCCATGAAACAACTTGCAACATGATTAATGAATGTTTATAGCTTGGGCATGGTCTCAATAGCTGCTAAAGACTTGCTGAGGCCAGCACAGTGTACACGGAGCTGAGAGAGGATGCCAGCAGTATGATGATCATTTAAAGTGCCATGTTTTAAGAGAAAATTTGACAAACGTTACAAGGAAAGGCACTTGGCTGATAGAGAAATTGGAACCATGACAAATGAAGAATCTTATAAGGAGCAACAATCATGGGAAACTTGAGCACTGCTTTTAAGACTTGAAGATCTGTCACAAGAGAGACCAGAAAGCATAATTAATTAAAACTACTGGATAAAAGTCAGTTTATTCTACAAGCATTTACTTCATATCTGTGATATATTAAAGACTGTGCTAAAGGCAATAAACTCAATGATGAGCTTTGCCATAGTAAAGCTTAAGTCGAGCATTATTATGAGCATGAAGAAGCAGGAGATGACAAATATTTTGAGGAGAAACCAGAAGATATTTTGGTGCCTCTAAAATCATGCCATGTATGTGACCTAAGAGATGTTCAGTAAAAAAAGCTATCGATATGAGCATGACAGGTTTGTACACATTCAACTAATCGGTCATACTGCCATCAGCATTCCTTTCTGTAGTACTAAAATTTTATTAGCTCTTTTTTATATCGACCTTTTGACTAAATTGGGAATATTATTTCCACCCTTTTTCACAGGTTAGAAAACTAAACTCAAGTATCAGAGTGATTTGCCAGGATCACATCCTTCAGTGAACCACTTTAAAAACATTCTCTGTCATCCAAAGAGGGCAAAGAGGTAGGGGATTTTAGACATCATCATTCCACCAAACAGAGGACTCTTGTCCACAGCATCCCTGAAGGGGTCACAGAGGGACTTTCAAAAAGGGAACACCACTGGTTGTCTAGGGTGATCTCCTCTGGGACTCACTGAAAACTCATTCTTGCCTCTACCTACCTCCACTTCATATTTCTTTTCTCCTCAAAATGGCCTTTTTAGCCTTTTTTCCTCCCCTTGAAAAACCTAGCTCTTTCCCACCTCAGGACCTTTGAACTTCTTTCTACCTCAAACATTCTCACCCTTAATCTTCGGGTGGATGGATATCCTTAGTCATTCACTCTATCTCACCACCCTGCTTTAACAGACACCCTGCTTGTAATAGTCATTGAAGTTGTAATCTTATATGTGTATTAGTTGCATGTGTTAACTTCTCCTTCCATGTATAAGGTCTTAGAAGTAGAGGCCCTGTCATCCTCATTTATCACCATATCATGAGTATCCAGCACATGGCAGGCACTTGAACTTCTCTTGATTATTGATCAAAATCATACTGAAAAACTGTGGAATATGTTTTCAATAGGGGGAAAAGAAACTTCTTTGTGATTTTGTTAGTAGCCTGCAACCAATACAAAATCAGACTTGGTGAAGGACAGTTAATTTTCTTAGTATTGATGGATCTCCCCTTAGAAGAGGACCAAACTACAAAAGCTAAATTGAAATCTCTCCTTGCTGGGATGCGTTCTCATTCTCTGCTAACTGACCAGAGTCTCTAAATTTCAATTATCACAAGTGTCAGCACAAGTAACAATCACTCGAACTCTTCACCCCTGCAGAAGTTGAAACACAAGTACGCCACGCCAGAAACACCTTCATGGATCTGGTTGCGTTTTGAAGCATTTCTATAGAAACTGGAAGAATTCCCAGCAGTGGCTTCCTAACTTCCAGCAATTATCTTAAGGTCTGATTAGCATTTTAAATGTCACCTGTATAAATTAAAATTGTTTATAGCTCACAATGTCATTATTTTGCGATTCATGATTTCACCACCGCTAGCCAAAATCACTTCTTGGAAAATTTCGTTCTAAGTGTTCCCTGCTGGGTTAGGCCTGGCACATCCTCTCTCCTGGTTCCAACAGCTCGCTTCCCTTTTATTCTTCACTTTGGTACTCTCAGCTTCCTTCTCTGGAATATTTTGAGAATCTGAGGTGTTGAACTTGGCAGGGAGACTATTTGAAAACAGTTCTTTTGGTTACTTAACCTATTCAATCTACATTTGGCTCAAAGAAAACACATAAAGATTTCTGAGCATAGTTCTACACTAATCAGGCATCATTTTCTGTCTTGTAGATGTGCACATCACTTTCCTAAGGACTGGAGAATGGGATAATGATTTCGGAGGTTGTCTATCCTTCTGTTCATTTTTTACCAAAAACAATATTTAAAAATATCTCCTTCTGTATCATGTACAGGTACAAAATAACCATGTTGATTATGATCATTATGTATGCAATGTACCAATACATGTTCTTGGTAAAAAATAATAAAAAAAAAAATCTCCTTCTTATGTATACCTTGTACCAATAATATTCCAATAATTTACTTTGTTTTGCTCCAGAATTAGAGTACAAAGGCATTTCATGCTTTCCTAGTCAAAGGCAGCTGTATATGACAGAAAAGGCCTGAGCTGTGAAAGCATTTGGATAGAGATTCCTATTGCTGCCCTACTGCCTACAGCTCTAAAACTTTAAGCAAGTCCCTTAACCTCTCTGCCTCAGCTTTCTCATGGCCAATAATTTTCAAGGTGCAATCATGAGAGACAAATAGAGACCCTTCCCTCTGTCTAGCTGGAACTCAGACCAACCACAGAGGAGACAACTCAAGGGTCAGCCATAGTGATCTTTCTCAACTTCCCATCAGACTGTGCCACTTCTCTGCTTATAAATCTTAAAAAGCAGAGATTGGCAACTCTTTTCTGTAAAACAACTAGAAAATACTTTGGTTTCTGTGGACCACACTCTGTCACTACTCAACTCTACCCCTGTAGCATCAAAGGAGCCACAGACAACAAGAAAACAAATGAGTATGCCTCTGTTCCAGGAAACCTATCCCCCCGCCCAGCCTCATCCCCTACCCATCTGCCCCTCCTCCACATGTTCAGCCACACGTGACTCTTTTTTCTTCATGGCATATACCAAACTCGTTGCCTCTTACCTTGGGGACTACACTAGCTATTTCCTTTGTGAGGACAGTCCTGCTTCCAGATTGGCACATGCCCACTTCTTTAGTTAACACCATGGCTCAGAGAGGTTTCCATGACCTCCAATCTATCAGCCACAATGTAACTGACCCCCTGCTTTATTTTCTCATGATACTTATCACTGTCTGATAGTGGTACTAAGGGCTCAGCTCCCGCAATAACAGTTTTTGATACAGACTACTGATATTTTCTCAATCTGATGTAGCAAAGGTTTTATCTTATCAGCTTGGGTTAAGTGTGGTAAAGTTTATATAACATGAAATTTACCACTTTAACCATTTTAACTGTACAGTTCAGTGGCATTAAGTACATTCAAATTGTGCAAACATCATCACCGCCCATCTCCAGAACTCTTATTCTTACAAAACTGAAACTCTGTAAACAAAATAATAACTCCTTTTTCCTCCTCCTTCTTTCTCTCTCTCCAGGCTCTGGCAATATTTTAGCAATGTATAACAAGAACTCTTACCATGCAGAATCAGTTTAAAGAAATGTCAATTTCTTCC
This sequence comes from Hystrix cristata, assembly GCA_004026905.1. Classification (NCBI taxonomy): domain Eukaryota; kingdom Metazoa; phylum Chordata; class Mammalia; order Rodentia; family Hystricidae; genus Hystrix; species Hystrix cristata. The sequence goes on along the minus strand of PVJO010018496.1, from coordinate 16,447 downwards.
ATTAAATTTTAATGCCAAATTTCCACCTTTGGGCCTCTTCAGTGGAAGGATTCTGGAACTATCATTTCTAGCTGATGTTATTTTTCATTTGTTCGGGTCTCTCTTCGACACTGTAGTAGCTTTAGCTTCATGAGATCAGGACCTTGTCTTTTTTCTCGCCAGATAGAAAACATCCAGCATGAGCAACCCAAAGTGGGTGCAATCCACTTTGATGCTTAATTAAAGGAATGAATAAAGAAGTTCCAAAGGCCACTATGTTTGGTTTAGCCTTAAACTGCATGCCAAAGACTTTGCTTAAGAAAAGAGGAGAGTGAATTTCAGCTAGAGTTAACAGCAGAAAACATGAGCTCCTGGAAGACTGGATGGTGTTTAATTGCATCAGCTGGGCCAGGTACCATCAGGTAAAGGAGGAAAAGAACAAAGCAGGTGAGTAGAAATGCAGGTAGAAAAGACAATGTAGTTTCTGTGGAAAAATATACATTTGAGATCCCTGGAAAGAAAGGGCTTGGGAAGTTGGGAGTTAGTTTGCTATGGATACAGAAAGTCTGGGCCTATTGTTATAGGTCATGTGAGCTTCTTGGTTCTTGAACCAGGGAATGACATGATGCCAGCTCATATATAAGAAAAATGATGTATTGAATTTCTCACAAAATCTTTATTTTCAAAACTTCAATTACAACTGAAAGCAAATGTTCACATATTTATGATAGAAACCTCATCATAATGAATCTTCTCAAAAAGTAGAGGGGAACAGAAGGTACTGAGTATCTTTAGAACAAAATGTATATCTTCCCTGCCCAGGCAGACAGTTTGTTCCATGGATACAGCATCTTGTTCAATCTCCTTCTGATCTCTTCTCTCACTTCAGTCACATGTTCTCATGACCCTTAATACAACAGGATAGAGGATGTGCTGACCCACAGTGTGGAGTGTGGGGGCGGGGGATGCTGTATATTTTCTGTCCAGGAGGAATCATTCACAAAGGATGTGACTCACTGGCCCGCTCTGATCGTGACTTCACGCATCGGACCTCTGAGAATCCTGACTCATCCACAGAACCATAAAGAGCTTGTTTTAAAGTGATTGAAATCTCACAGCAACTTTACACAAACAGAACCAAGGATTCTCTGATGTAAATCAGACTGACTCACTGATTCAGATGGCATCCTGCTAGGTGAAGGTTTTAATCTGAAAAAGACTCAGATCCTTTTTGTTTACAAGAATTCTTCTCTCCCAGTAATTTTATAATAGCTGCCACATATTGACCATTTATGAGTCAATGTCTATACTAATAGTTGGCATTCATTATCGCCTTAATTCCTCATGAGAATTCTTTGAAGCAGTTATTCTTCATAACTAATATTGCCATTTTGCGGATGCTAAAACTGATAAGGAAATATTAGAAAGTCAAATCTCCTCTCTCTAAAATTCACACCCTTAATTTTTATACTTCTACCTTTTCTGACCATTGCTAATATTATCATCCTCATCATTATTGCTCTTTTGTTGTTCCTTTTGATACTCAGAACTCTTCTGACCCTATAGCTAGAAAAACAAGAAATGATTTGCCAGGAAATCCACTGGCCATCTTCAAATATGATATAGGGTAAGGGCACTTGCTTAACTTCACAAGTAAATTTTATTGCCCAGTTTTCAAATTCTTTTTTTTTTCAATTTTTATTTTTTATTAGTACATGTTTGCAGTACATAATTATTACATTCCTTGTGGGGAGTTGCTACACATACATGGTACATCAGAATTCTTTTTTCATCCCATTTCCCTCCCCTCCATCCTCCCTCTGTCTCTTGATCCCTTTTCCTTTGACAAAAGATCTATCTCCCTATTTCTTATTATCTATCCTTTATTTTGCTCTTTATTTATATTTTGGGTTTCTCATATGAGGTAAACCATGCAATATTTAAGCTTTTGTGCCTGATTTATTTCACTTAGTGTTATGGTTCCACTTTCCTACAAATGATTCAAGTTTATCCTTTATGACACAGTAGTACTTCACTGTGTACAAATATCTTAAAATAGAAATGAAGCTTTTGTAAGTAAGGAGGGAGGAGGGGGTAAAGGGAGGTGAGGGAAATGGGAAAAAAAGAAATAACAAGATATATCATGTACAGGTACAAATCCCCTATGATGAATGTGATCACTATGTACATCTAAAATGTACCATTAAAATAAAATACTTTTTTTAATTGAGGAAGAAAAATATGTTTCTTATGAAGAAAAGACTAACATGATGAGATACAATGAAAAGGAAATGTTTAGCTTCTGAATTTCTTACATTTCAAATCTCACAAAGCTTTGAGGGAGAAGTTAATAGAAATACTAACTGTTGAATTAATTTCCTCTATACTCTCCAAGTTATTCTAAATCAGCATCTTCAATCAGATTCCCTGGAAAGAGATCCTGAGATAAGGATCCTTATGCAAAAGTAGTTTTTTGAGGCAGTTGTAGGAATCTGCTAGGGCTGCCATTTTTAAAAATGTTACAGACTGGTGGCTTAAACAACAGAAATTTTTATTTTCTCACAGCTGTTAAGACTGGAAGTCCAATATCAAAGTGTCAGCAGGTTTGCTTTTTTTTAAAGCCTCTCTCCTTACATTAGGAGTCAAAATAAATCTCTCCACCATTTAACCTGATCATCTCAGGCATTCTGTCACAGTTACAGAAAACTAAGTAACATAAACTGCTAGCAGCCAGCAGTCCCAACAGCTAGAGAACCAATGAGCCAGCTGGGTAAGAGGGATCTGGGCAGAGTTCAGATTCCTGGGTTCAGATTTCACATTTTTGTCGGAATCAAGATATAGTATTTTTTGTCAACCCTATTTATGTCAACTCTAACAAAAATAAATAAAACCAAGAGGTTATAAAGGAAGTGTTCTTGTGTATCACTGTCTGAGCGTAATTATCACTTTAGGCCACAAAAACCACAAGCTTGTACCACCAATAACCTTATACAAAATGTATTTCTACCAAGCCACTTTCTGTTCTACCCAGCACTGACATCACCCTTCTCACTAGTCACTGTGAACAGAGATTATTGTTTCAAAATACTGTATCTGATAAAATCCTCCTGGTCTCTGCTTTTAAAAACTTTCTTTGCCACCAAAAACTGGAAGGAGGTGGCTAGGGAAGAGAAGGAAAGGGAATGTAAAAAGAATTGAGATGTGTCATGTATATATGACAACTCCCTATGATGAATGTAATCATTATGTACTGTAAACATGCACTAATAAAAATTTAAAAAAAAATTTTAAAAGCTCAGTACTATATAAAGAGAATACTGAGAAGTTTATTAAATTTAAATAAATGCCTTTTCTTCCCTCAACTTCTAAGCAGGCCCATAGTTTACTGTGAAATGTGTTTTCCCACTATAATGCCCTGCTATTCTCAAAGAAAAAACATGGTTTTGCTTCCATTTTAAACTCTTCGTGTTTCTATTGAACAACATTGTCCACAAACTCAATGTTTGGGATAAAACCTTTGTGAACACACACAGAGCCACAGAATTTCTTATGAAACTGAAATTCATTTTTGACTCTAAAGATCTTTTAGGCCCAGAACCGTGTCTTACTTATCTGTGGGTCCCTAGCAACTAAGACAATGATTAGAAAACAGCAGGTGTTTGACAAATGTGCTAATCAATTAGATGCTTAAGAAATTCTCAAGTAAGATGACCACCTCATCCTATTTTCCCTACAACGTTCCAGTTTTAAAACCAACTCCCACATTCCAGGTACACCCTTGGTCCCAGACAAACCAGGGCAATTATTTACCATATGATCGGGTCTTTCTCACAGCCCCTACATCACAGCTGTGTTCAACACAATCCAATCAACAATCCCTTCCTCTTCTGTAATGGCTCCCAAAAGTTATATTCACAAGAACACTTTCAAGAAGACATATATATAAGAAATTTGAATAACTTATACTTTTCTTATTAAAAATACCACCACAAAGAGCCCCCAAAATTTTCACACAGGAAATATTAACCTGCTGTCCCTTCATTCATCCTTCCTTCTTACCCACAAAGCGCCTGGTGGTGCTGAGGAAATCCCTAGATGCCCCCAGATCCCCTTCAGCCTTGGACAGAATGTATGCTATATCAAATTGTACCAGTCCTGCATCACATTCAGCAGTTAGATAGGAATTATTTAATTTTAAAAAAAAAATTTTACCAAGTTGGCAAAATAAAAACTTAAGTACTGGGGCATGTTTTTGTCCCCTCAGACCTTCAAACTATGGTCCACTAGCAGGGATTCTTGGAGTAGCTAGCAGTATTAACACATGCAGACAAGTTTCAGGAATCCACAAAATGAATAGTGAGAAGGGAAATATTGGCTCTCATAACCAAAGAGTCAGCACAAGTTCAAGGCATCCACATAACCAATGGGCTGCCCTTCCCAAATCTGTCCTCCTTTATACTGCTGTCTTTCACTTTCAGACAAATTCTTCATGTATGAGAAATATGTCACCAACAGGGCCAGGCTGTCAGCATCCTTACCACTCACACTGCTGCAGGACTAGAAATCTTTTCCTTCTAGAATTCCTACCCAACTCTCTCACAGGGACTCAGGTTGTGCCCAGCAAGACACAAAGGGATGTCTGCCCTGAACCCAGTAGCCTGGCTGATGACAGTGAAGTCCTGTGATTGGTCAGGCCAAGGTCACATGTCTCCCCTGGGGGCGAAGAAGGGAAGGGGAGAAGAAGAGGGGAAGAACTAAATATGGGACTAAAATCTCGCCAGTCTACCTTTGTCCCATTTCAGTTCATTTTCTGTTGCTATAGTAGAAGACCATAGACTTTGTAAACTAAAAGCAATAAAAATGTACTTGCTTCATGATTCTGAAGACTAATCACCTCTTCAAAGTCTCCTTTCCTAATACCACATTGGCAATTAAATTTCAACAAGAGTTTGGCAGAGAACACTCAAATCACAGCAATTCTTTACCTACCTATAGGAATTCGCTTCATTGTCATCCTTAGTCCATCATAAAATTCTCTGGTTAAAGCCCTGTAGCCTTATTTACAATCATTTTGGAGGAAGGGATAAAGATATGCTATTAAAAAATAATACCTGCCTGTGAAGAATAAAAAAGGTCAACTGCAAACAACAGTTTCGGCATCATGCTACAAACATGGGGAGATGTTCCCTAAAAGGGAGAGGTTTTGCAGGAGCAGCCAGGAGAACTTTACAGGTGTTTTGGCAAGGCCTCCCTGGTTGATGCCAGAAAGACCTGCCTCCACCCAGCTGCATTCTCCATTTACTCAGAGCACTGGGTACCAACTTCACTCTGTAATTGCCTGTAGTTAGTCATTATGACTCAGCTGCAAGACTTGGGAATGCCAAGAAATCAGCACACCCAGAGGCCTTTTGTGTTTTAAATACTTGGACCATAAAAAGAAATTTCCCAAGGAAAGTTACCACTTAGATGTACGTGGGCTAAAGGGTTTGGAGACATTTCAGGAGGCAATCCAACTTTGAAATCCCTAAGGTTCACAAAAGAAACAGCAGCAGCATACAAAGAAATGCAATTTTACAATCCTTTGCGCTTATTCTTGTGCACGGCCCAGACTACAAAGTGAGTTAGCCAAACCAGTTCAGGGAATTCAATTCAATTCAATGAACATTAATTGAGCTCTGTTTTAGTGAGAATGCTTTCAGCTGCAAATAACAGCTAAAAGAGCCAATTGAAATTGGCTTTAAATAATAGGAATTAATTACCTCACATAACAAGAGGTTGGAGAAAGGCAGGTACACAAGTTGGTTAATCTATGGGTTAAATAATGCCAGAAATATAAGTTGTCTTTTTTGAAATTCCAACAGAGATATCATGATTTCAACATGGCTGCTACTACTTCAAACATAACATCTTCAATGAACAATGTCCAAAGGTAGAAAGGAAGATAGTATTTCTCCATGTACTTCTCTTTTCCTAGACTATAAAGTCTTTTTCACAATTAAAAAAAGTACAGACTTTTTGTGGCTGTCCAAAGTTTCTATAGACTTTCTCATACCTCTGGAGAAAATGAGGCTGCACGGCTATTCCTAAACCAACAAGACAAAAAAGAGGAATGAAATGTTCATAAAAGCTGTAGACCAATCAAGATTCATTCCTTCAGTCCAGGCTACCCTTTCTGAGCACCTTGCCTTGTTAAAGAATTTAGGGATTTGCTGGTAAAGAAAAGAGGTAAAGAAGATTAAGTAGACAACAATGACTTCCTTTAAACATCTCACTCTGTGCTCTGTGCTAGATGTACAAAGACGAATAAATCACAGCCCAAATTTTTCAAGGAACACACAGTAAACAAGCAGAACAGGCATCCATTTGACAACTTTGATTATTTATTGTCCTTCTTAATTCTAAAACATACTGGAAGAGGTAAAAAGCTGTGCCAGGTTTCATGTTCTAAAAATGACTACAACAGAACTTCCCATCCTAACAGTCTTCTTACAATGTGACTTTAACATTCCACCCAATGAGAGAAAAAGTCTGTATTTCTTCCCTTTGGAGCCTGATAAACTTGTGCCTATGGCTAATGTGACCTAATATGACTTCTAAGGCTCAATTTTAAAATTTTATACAAGTGCAACCCAGTTCTCTTTTGATACTCCCTCTAGGAACACAACTACCATGCTGTGAGGAAGCCCACGCTTCCCTATGGAGAACTTGGGAATGAGCCCTGTTCATCATTCACCACACTGAGCCATGATAACTGATACCATGTGACAGAGAGATGAATTGACCTACTGGCCCGTGCCCAGATCATAATTCTACCAGCAAAATGATCATTGTTTCTGTGAGCCACTTAATTTTGAGGTGATCTGCTGACAGCAATATATAAGTGGAACAGAGCTACCTTTAGAACTAGAGATAAATAAGTTTTCGAAATGGTATAAATTACTTACTACTAGAGTACAGAGGAAAGAAAATAAGTGTTTTCTGGGGGAAAAGTGAAAGGGTAATTACAGTGGAATTAATCTCAAAGGCTTTAGAGCTGGGTGTCAAAGATGAGGAGATTACACAAGATGGACAATAAAAATATAAACAAAATGAGCACATACTGTGGTTTGAAAAACATGGATTGAATGATGGAAATCTATTGACTTAGCGTCCTATGGTAGACTTCCTTGGTACTCATCAAGATTTCTGGTTGTCTTCTTCCAGATACACACCTTCTTAAAGTTAGGTATGTGCATGTAACTTGCTTGGGCCGGGTAATTGTCATAGGTGTGTCATTAATCTCTTTTGGTGAAGTAGTTAATAACCTTTCCATAATTCACCATTCTCCTGACTTTAATCCTGAGGCCTCATGTTGAAAGGCAGCTTTCACAAAATGGTGCAGTTTCTGTCAGCCTGAGTCCCTGACTTTTTATAAAATGCTGCCCTGAATAAGTTTTGAGGCTTTGGCCTCAAAACAAGAGAAGTCCCTCAGTTCTCCTTGAATAATCAATTAATTCCAACACCCAACTACCTCCCTATCTGGTTCTCACTGTCCTAATTAGGTACACTGTCCTAATTGTACTAGGATCAAGTACCAGATAAGTAAAAGCAGCCGGTAGGCCCTACTCCAATCCTAAACCTCCTTACCCTGCCTTCCTTCTCCTCCCCACAGGAGCCACAATGAAGGCATCTGCCCACAGTTCCCCCTCACTCTATGCCTTGTTACTGACCAAGGTGCTGCCTGAGTGGTTCTACATGATGTGCTGTTCCCCTCAGGAAGCTGTATTACCAAACTATAAAACTTCCTTCTGGTTTCTCCCTCTTCATCACCATCTGTTCTCACTAAAGGTCATCCAAAGTAATATGATTACAGCAAGAAGGCACTATAATGAGCACAGGTTTCCTACTGTGCTGCATAAGATATGTAGCTGGTCAATAAGTAAAACTTTACTTCAAGCTCCTGAGATTGCTGACTAAGAACAGCCTGGTGCCCATTTCCATTCCTCCTGTAAAAGCAAGCACCTCTCTCTCGCCCTCATGTGGTTCAGATGCTGAACCACCCTCTTCCCCATCATTAAACATGTCACCCAATCCTGGACAGTCAATATAACTCACCTACCCACAAAAAAATACCCCAGATCTTATCACTTCTCTCCTCTTTCATCATTCTGGTTCATAGGGACATCATTTCATTCCCAATGACTGCACTTGCCTCTTACCTGACTTCCCTAGTCTCTTCCACAGCCTATTTCCAACAAAGCACTGTAGTCAATGGAATCTATTTGAAATATAATCTACTTCATATTATTCCTTTCCTCAAAACCCTCTTAAGACTATCCATCTTACTTGATAAAAGCAGAGTCTTTACAATGCAGTGAGGTGCTCTTTGGCTTACTCCATGTTGTTCCACTGTTTTTCCTTCCTTCTTCTCTGGCTCACTCCATTTCAGTCACAATAACTAGCTTTGCCCCTTTCTGTTGCTACAACAAAATACCTGAGACTCGGTAATTTATAAATAATGGAAATTCATTCTTCACAGGTGTGGAGGCTGAGAAGCCCAAGATCAAAGCACCAGCAGGTTTTGTGTCTGGTGAAGGACCATTCCACATAGATGGTGCTGTACTGGTATCTTCATGTGGTGGAAAGGACAGAAGCACTATGGGAATTAATTCTATGTCCTCAAATGGCAGAAGACCAAAGCACTAAGTTAGTTCCCTCCAGCCCTTTTGATTTATATTAGTACATATTTGTGGTACATAATGAAAGCAGTCATTGTGGGTAGTTGGTACATGTACATGAAACATCTTAATTGCTTTTATATTCCCATCCCGTCTTCTCTCTTTACTCTCCCTCCTTCTCTTTGTTGCCTTCCCATTTGCAAAAGATCTATCTCCATTTCCTATTGTCTACCTTTATTTTGCTCTTTAGTTTATTTATACTTTGGGTTTCTCATATAAAAGAAACTGTGCAATATTTAAGCATATGTGTCTGATATATTTCACTTAAAATTATGAAATGAAGTGCATTCATTTCCATAAAAATGATTCAAACTTATCCTTCTTTATAGCAGAGTAGTACTCAATTGTGTCCAATACCACATTTTCTTTATCCATTTATCTGTTGATGGACATATGAGTAGCTTCCAAGATTTCAATTTTATGAATTGTGCTGCTATAAACATGGGTATGCATGTATTACTGTAATATGATGTCTTTTTTTTGTGTGTGTGTGTGGTGCCGGGGATCGAACTCAGGCTCTTGTGCTTGCAAGGCAAGCACTCTAATCACTGAGCTAAATCCCCAGCCCCTACTGTAATATGATGTCTTTAAAGCTTTCGGGGAAATACCTAGTAGGGGAAAGGCTGAATCAAATGGAATTTCTAGTTCTTGTTCTTTGGGGAATCTCCATAAAGATTTCCATAGTGCTTGTACTAGTTTACATTCCCACCAACAATGTAGAAGTGTTCCTTTTTCCCCCACAACCTTGCCAGCATTTGTTACGATTGACTGCTTGAAGATAGCCATTCAAGCCCATTTGTAAGACCCTAACACATTCATGAAAGTGGTGTTTTTGTGGCTTAATCATGTCCCAAAAGAGCCTACCACTTAATACTACCACAATGGGGCTCAAGGGTCCAAAACATGAATTTGGGGGAAATTTCAGATTGTAACACTGCCCCCATTGCTTTCCCACTAATGTGCTGCGCTCATTCCTGTTTCAAGCCTTTGTACTAGCCAAACCTACAGCCTAAAACACTCTGCTCCCACGCCCATTTAACCCACTCCTTTATCTCTTCAAATTTTTGTTCAAATCTCACCTTCTCAAATGAATACCCAATGTAAATTTACAACCTACAATTCTGTAATACCCAATGTAAATTTACAACCTACAATTCCCAGTATTCCTTATACTTACTTTATGGTTGACCACAGCACCATCTGAAACACTATGTGTTTTATTTGTTTAGCTTCAGTAGAATATAAACTCCAAGAGAGCAGAGCCTTTCATCTGTTTTATAAACTGCCATATTCCCAGAATTAAGAATGGCGTTTGGCACATAATAGCTAGCATAAATATTTGTGGAATGAATGCGTCAATTCCACCTCCATAGTTGTAGTTATTATATAAGACTGGGCTAACGAGCTAATCCAGACCAGATGTAATTTGAGAGACTTTGGTTGACATCACAATACTGGAAAATTGTGACAGAGATTGACAGCTGGCAATCCAAAATCCATGCTCCCCTGCCCATTATTTGGAAATGTAGTAAGGAAGCTTATTTACTTAGGAGCTACATTTTCTAGTCCTCTTTGTATCCAAATACGATCTTATAGCCAATTCTCACAGAAGGGAGGTAAGAGAGAGTGCAAAGTATACATTCTTTTGGAAATTGATGAGGGTTTTTTCCCATATTTACTTTCCGTACTTGCTGAGCCCTAGAGAATAGTGGAGTTTTGAATCACTCTAAAGAGAAAAGCTACTCCTAATAAGGAACACCTGCATCAAGCCATCATATGAGCGAAAAATAAATCATATTGTGCTCAGACAATTAATGTTGGGGTTGCTTATCGCAGCAGCTAGCATTATGCTAACTAATCCAAAGAAGTGTTGATGACTCCAGTTGCTGAGAGGACAAGTTGCAAGTCTGGAGGTACAGAGGGCTACCACTCAGAAGTCTACTGGAACTCACTACTGACAGAGGAAAACAGATACAGAGAAACACAAGGTTCACGATGACATCACCTGAGCCCCCGAATGTACTCAGTTCTACCAATGATCTCTTCTGCTTTCTGAACCAATAAATAATCTCTTTTTTGCTTAAACGGGTTGAGTTTGTGAGAGTTTTCACTCATAATAAGAAAGTTCTGTTAGCAGTAAAGAAGTGTAGGGGAAAAACTATGTCCTATCTTGGCCACGCAAGAACTTTGGAACTGGACACTGGCTTTAGTGAAAAGAGCACAAAAACAAGATCTTATAATCTGAAACTTCTTATTATCTAATGAGTAACAAGCAACATCTTTTTCCAGAGGTGTTCCTTTCCATATCACAATTCAGATTTGTTTCTTACCTACTGGTAGCAATCTGTTCTTTTTCCCTGTGCCTTTCTCAACCTATCCTGTAATTCTACAATCTTCCTCTGTGATTGTGACATTTTAAACCTAACGGGGCTCTTGAATATTTTGACAGCGTCACTGAAGAGCAAGTACTCTCCCAACACTCACTACTAATGCTTCAGGCCAAGTGCCTTCCTGAGAGCTGCTGTGGAGCAGAATATTCCAAGCAGCTGGAGACTGTGTTAAAGTGAGTCAGTTCCTAGACATTAAAACCAAACGAAGTTTACCTCCTACGTGATGTTGGTTATGATTCTTAACCTGTGTTTCAAAGTCATTAATAAAATGAATATATTAAAAGGGTTGTCAAAACAGTATACAATATGCTACCTGCGAAGCACATAGAAATGTGCCTCTTACCTAGTAATCAACAAAATAAATGTTAGTTATAATGTTTCCTTATTCTATTCATAATCATATATTTTATCATTATTATTACTAATTGAGTATATTCTATAACCCTAGGCTCTGGCTCTGTGCCAGGTAACTAGGGATACATCAGTGAACAGACAGATATGCTTCTGACCTTATGAAAGCTACAATGTAATGAAGGAAAGGTACAAAAAAAAAAAAGTAAGATAATTGCTGAATCACACCAGGAATAAGGGCTATGACAAAGCCTACAACAGAGTATAGCTGATGGTTTCAGCAGTATGCTCACATTTCCTCAGTCCACTCAGAAGTCAATATAGCCTAACAGGTTGAACAAATGTGTTCCCACATAAGGGATAATGACATTTTGTTGAACTTCCTTATACTTTCTTTAAATCTTAGCGATCTTTTTACTTTGAGTCACATACAACAACTTAAGTGAGGAATGGTATAATTTTTTCAGAGCTTAAGATTTGTGAGTCTTAAAAGCAGAAAAAAGAAAAGAAAGAACGAGAGAAAGAAGGAAAGAAAGAGAGAGGAGAAAGAGAGTGTTCTTTTAATAAGGGCTAGTTTAAATTATTTTACTCTAATAAAAATTGCTTGAAAACAGGTTTCTTAGGGGATATTCCAAAATCTTATTAAACACAGATTATTCTAGTGATACATTAAAGTGGAAGCTTGCTGCACTCTTCAGCACTCAAAAAGTGCTGCTGAAACACAACAAAAAGGCAAAATTATACTAAGGAACTCTCCATAGGTCCCGCCATGTCTTTTAAAGTCCCAGGCACATAACAGGTATTTATTCCTTTCATGAGAAAGACTGGGAAAGCACAATGCATGAGAGAACTGACTTAAAACAAAAATTGTTCCCCAAAAATTGCTTTACAGTTTATAATATGAGATTCAAGGAGTGCAACACTCTTATCTTTGTTTCCTATGACACAATCCATTTCAACAGTCATTAAGGTTTAACTGGAAATTCAATACACTGTGCACATGTCCTCTTTATATTCTGCCGTGTCAAGTCAAGCCGGTACTGAGCTGCAGCTGTAGTTTAAAAGGAGGAGATGGTTCACTGGTTGTCTTACAGAGGTACCATATTTCAGAGGCAGTGATACTGCCTAGACCAGGCACAGTACAATAAATCTCATAGACCGCAATGGTCCTATCACCATGATGGTTTTCTCTTGGTACTATGGTGCTTTGGGAGAACTCTCAGTCTAGAGAAACTGAGGCGTAATTATTTGTTGCTTCCCAAATAATTGTGTCGCTTGTTAGAAATAAATATGTAAAACTGACCACTGTAGTATAAGAAATGGGAACCTGCCAGGGGAGGGATAGGGCCAGGGTCCAGGTAAGGTCTCTAGGAAATGAGCCATACTGTTATGGTTTGTGAGATGTCCCCCCAAAGCCTCATGTGGTCATAGGTGGGGCTGTATCTAGAGTGTGTGCTTGCTAAATTAGTCCACTGATTGGTTTGGCATAATTCTGCTGGGATCAAGGATGTGATGATAGGATTAAGGGTATTAGGATTAAGGGTGGGAGTGCTACCCACCCTAAAGCTGGGTAGCCTGGATAAAATATAAGGGACAGAGAAATACTTGTTTCCTGCTCTCTCTTGGTCCCTTGCCTGCCTTGCTGCCTTCTGCCTGTCTGTTACACCACCCTACCTTGAATCCAGCCAATTGCAGAAAACTCTACAAACTGTGTGCCAAATAAACCTTTCTTCCCCTAACTTTGGGTGTCAGGTATTTTGTCTTAGCAACAAGAAAAAAGTAACTAATACACATACTTTAGAAAGAGAAGGAAGAGAGATGATGTCCACACACCCCACTCCTCTACTATGGTCACCTGTAACCCAGATTGCAGTGACTCATCGCATATCGAACATGCCAGGCTTTTCTTTGCTCATGCTGATCAAAACATCCAGAATATCCCACCATCACATCTTCTTGCAAATTCCAAACTGCTGGCTGTGGGGATCTGGATAAATCCTTTTATCTCTATCTACGTACTGTAGTCCTTTTATCTGAGAGTGACTATAGTAATTAATCAATTGGTTTAAAACAAGAATTAAGTACACAACCACAAGGCCCAGAGTTCGATCCCCAGCACCAAAAAAAATAAAAAACAAAAAGAATTAAATACAGTATTATATTTAAATACCTATCACAGGCTGGGGGTGTAGGTCAGTGATAAAGTGCGTGTGCAAGGTCCTGAATTCAATCTCCAGTACTGCAAAAATAAATATATAAATAATCACATTGCCTAGAACATAATAAATCCTCAACAAATGTTTTGTTAATAATAAACATAATGAAAACATGTAGATAGCTTACCATATGGCAAGCACTGTTCAAATAGCTTTGCATTATTACTTTATTTTTACCCATCATAACACTAGTTTGAGATGTGCACTATTATGCAAATGAGGAAACTAGAATATAAGAGAGTTGAATTAATCCACCAAAGGTCACATAGCTAAAAAGTGGTGGAGCTGAGATCTCTGGTTTAAAGTATCAGGTATTATTAAGAATGGCGATGAACAGCAAACTGGCAGGTGGCACTTTGTTGAGAGTGGTTTACAACTCAAACAAGAGAAGAGATTCGGTAAAACACAGCACCAAGATTCCTAAATAGATAAGATGAAATTAAATAGGATATAAAGACCTGCACTTATGCTCAGAAAACCTGCAAAAATATGTTTCTATTCTTCTTTGGACCATTATTTTAGCTAAATAGATGTGTGCTTGTGTTATGTTTCTAACCTGACAGCCATTTTTAGAAATAGACAAGGTATAAGTTAAAAATAAATACCTACATACATATTGGATGAGAATCACTTGGTTTAATAACAGCTTACAAGAAATGGATTTGAAGGTTTTAGTTAACTGCAAGCTTGTTTTGAATCAGTGGTGTAAGGTGACATTCAAAGAACAATTTTCATCCTAAAGTCACCTTAACAGAAAATAAGTACCCTAAACAAGGAAGGTGGGGGTCCTTCTTTACCTTCGCCCAATCTCAAGTGTTGGGTTCTAAGCCTTACCTTTCAAAAAAGAATGCTGGCAAACCAACATGTGTTCCAAAGTAGGCAACACTTATGACAAAGGTCTTAAACCCTTGTCATTTGAAGATGGGTTAAATTTACAGAACAGGAGAGTTGGAAGAAATATGAGCTAAAGAAAGAATAAAATGAGCAACAGGTTTTCTCTATAAGGCTCCAAGAGATAAGGCTCAGAGCTGGAAGATGAAGGAAAAGTGATTCTAGCCCAATATGAAGAAAAGTTTTCTAACAAAAATGAAATGGACTAAGAGTAAATGGTCAGACTCTGGAAACCAGATCATAAATTGTCATGAATGGTTAGAGCAGATAAAACTCCTTAATATGGTATGCAAGGCCCTATGTCTGGTCCCTACTTTAGTGTCCAGAATTCATGTTTCCATGCACCTTCTTGTCTCTGCATTCCAACCCCTCTGCTCTGAGTTCTTCACATACAGATTTTTCCCATCAACAGGCCATCTGCACATCATTTCCCTCTACCTAAAATATTTTTCCATTGTCCGATCTTGTTAAACCTTCCTTCTGCAGATCTCATATTAAGAGTTACTTCCTCTAAAGATTTCTCTGACACCATGGGCCCATGTCCAAAATGGCGGCAGTGCGGCCTTCCTAATCCCGACGGAGTGTGGCGGCATCTAACGTCGGGGCTGAAAGAGGGTGGAGTAGCTAAGAAACTGCAAATGCAGGTGCTGCAGCTCAGGAGTCAGCTATGGACTGGAAAGAAGTCCTTCACCGGCGGTTGGCAACGCCCAACATGGATCCAAACAAACAAACAAAAAAAAAGCAAACAAGAATTAAAAGATGAAGAAATGGATTTATTTACCAAATACTACTCAGAATGGAAAGGAGGTAGAAAAAACACAAATGAATTCTATAAGACTATTCCTCAGTTTTATTATAGGCTGCCAGCTGAAGATGAAGTCTTACTACAGAAATTAAGAGAGGAATCCAAAGCTATCTTTCTACAAAGGAAAATCAGAGAACTCTTAGATAATGAAGAGTTACAGAACTTATAGTTTTTGCTGGACAAATACCAGACACCACCTATGATTGGAGAGGAAGCAATGATCAATTATGAAAATTTTCTGAAGGTTGGTGAAAAGGCTGGACCAAAGTGCAAGCAATTTTTCACTGCAAAAGTCTTTGCTAAACTCCTTCATACAGATTCATATGGAAGAATTTCCATCACGCAGTTCTTTAATTATGTCATGCGAAAAGTTTGGCTTCATCAAACAAGAATAGGACTCAGTTTATATGATGTTGCTGGACAAGGATACCTTTGGGAATCTGATTTAGAAAACTACATATTGGAATTTATCCCTACTTTGCTACAGTTAGATAGGCTGGAAAAATCCTTTTACTCCTTTTATGTTTGTACAGCAGTTAGGAAGTTCTTTTTGGACCCTCTAAGAACAGCTAAGGGATGAGGAATTGTCCAAGGACAGTCAAGAGACAAATTGGTTTTCTGCTCCTTCTGCCCTAAGAGTTTATGGTATGTTACATCATCTTGCTAAAACTGAATTTACCCATTCCTTAGTTAAACTGGTGCTCAGAGGACAGTTTTGGTGGTGGTGGTTTGTATTTGGAAGGGGGTGTGATGGGGATTGAACCCTGGGCCTTCACACTGAGCTACTTCCCTAGCTCTTTTTTTTTTTAATTGTTTATTTTGAGATAGTCTCAACATCTCAGGAGACTCAAACTGGCAGTCCTCTTGCCTCAGCTTCCCAAAGTGCTGGGATGACAACCATGCACCACCATGTCTAGATGAGAGGCTAATTTTATAGTAGGCTATTTTGCCCTAAGACTAAAGTGTTCTCGAGCTAATGATGTAGCTCAGTGAAGACCCTGGGTTTAATATCCAGCACCATCCCAAAAAATTCCATTACTTTAAGATCTAGTATTCTAGATTATTTATTTAAATACTAACATTTGAACACTGTCTTTT